>JAJJWW010019381.1:0-66021 GCA_023531295.1 Papaver armeniacum
GAAAGGGGAACCGATCCTATGGACATGTGCACAGTTTTTAGGCAAAGGGGAACCAGGTCCCATGAACATGTGCGAAAGTACAAGTTAGATACCATATATATGTGGGGAATCGATCATAGTACCTAGTCAACCGGGTTCTTGAAATCTAGTGACTATGCACATGATGCGATGCGTGTCGTAACCACAACAAATTAATTAATACTTTACTACCCCTAATTAACAAGTAATATAGGGTAGTCAAGTTCGTTCCCACGAGGAGCAAGAGATCTAGTTGTAAAAGTTGTCACGAAAGGGGTGCCAAAAAGCAAAATAAAAATAAACAAAACAATTAAAATCGAAAGTTGAAAGATGAAAGCAATAAGAAGAGAAGATCAAGGAATCCTTCTTCGTTACGAAACAATGAATCAAGTTATGTTCTATTCTACTTGTTATTAGTCACAAATTATCACCAACCGTAGGTAAAGCAGCTAGGTGCTAAACCCCTAAATCCCTTATATCACGGACACGGAAGTTCTCGCCTTAGCGGATTCTAATCACCAAGCCACCTAGGAATTAGCTAAAACCTAGATGTAACTTGGCTCATGCATTAGGTTTTGTGAATTTCTTAGGTTGATATTAGTAGTTAGACTCTTAGCTCAAGGTCTACTTGCTAACGTTGTTTCTACACACAATTGCTCCACGGAATCCCTCCCGCAAGGTCTCGTGTTTGCTACTTATGTAAAGAGTCAAAGAACGATTACTTATCCCTAACTTTCACTAGCTTTAGATCGAATTAACAAATCAATTTAGTTGGCCACCCAAACAATCTATCAATCAATCATGAATGTCTTTAAGATCACTCCTATTAGTAAAAACAAGCGATAATTATGTGAAAAACTTCAAGATAGAATTTGAAAACAAAAACTCAAATCATGTTAAGAACTAGGAATTCATCCTCAATCAAAAAAAATTTAGCTACTCATGTTTTTGAAATTCACACAAATAATAATAATTAAAGAAGAAGTTTCAAATTCACAAAGTAATTAAAAAGAAAAATCTGTGTGCAAGCAAAAACACAAGTGATGTGTGTGTAGAGAGGTGTGTAGAAGTTGTAGAAAACTTCTCTATTTATAGGCTTCAAAATTCTCCAAATCTTCTAAGGATTAGAATCCTTTTCCTTTTGCAATTCAACTTCCAAATTAAGCTTTTCTCAACTCTTCCACCTTCTCTTTCCAAATTTGAGTCCAATTCTCCATCCAATTCCTATCCCAAGTCTTCACACCCATGAGAGGAGTCCATAGAAAATTCTGGAATTTTGCTCGCCGGAAAACTGGGATTATGGCCGGAATTTGGGAAAAACGTCATGCCATAAGGCCACTGGAAATTCCTCCGTCGAGAGAATATTCGACGGAATATTCCGTCCGGTCCTCCGTTAGGACTAACGGTCAAAAGGTCAGACCGTCAGTCAAACCGTTAGTCACAGGTCAAGGGTCAAGGAGAAGGAGTGATCGGCAGTCGTCAGCTGCAGAGTCAGCTAGCTAACTCGGCTGTTGCAGTACTAGCCAGGCTACTTGCCCAGGCCAAATCTGTTCCCAGCACAATCATTGTGCATGACCAGCCATAATATTTATGCACTTTTCTCATCTATAGCCCACTTCTACCACCACCAACACAGCACCATCATTGTCTTGCAAGCCCTGCCATTATTCACAATTCCACCTTGATCCTTGCACTTAGCCCTGTTCTGCAATCTTAGTCACTTCTTGTTGCAAAATCAGGCCTGCAACTACATTGCCAGCACCAGCTTCTACCAACAAATCCATCAGAACCTCAACAGCATCACAAACCTATAGCTCTGCACTGGCAATTCATCCAGCTCAAAATTCAACCACAGAACAATCCCCTGGCACTTCATCCTTACATTGCAGCATCAACAAAGCTGCACGGCCTGCATAGCTCGAGGCCATTGTATTGCCACGGTTCCTGCGCAATGCCTGAGCCACCATCTCGACTCGGTTTACCTCCAATTATCACTTGCAACATCTCCATCTCTGCTTACCAGCTCTGTTGGCCCCATCTTCTCATATATTCCCTGCATTTGCACTATCATGTCACTTTGCAGCCCAACTCAACCAACTCTTACTGGCACAACAATGAACCAGCAACAACTCCAAATCTTCCCTTGCCATCACAGTTCAAGCCCCATTTACTCTCAGCTCAAACCATCAACACCTGTATTCTAGCATACATCTAGGTTCACTACCCTGCCACCAACATTCCACAAAGCCTCGAGCACAACCATTATCATACTCTCAACCTTCATTTCCCTTGCACTTAGTTCTTGCAACATGGTGCCTGCATCAACTCATTAACCTCAGTTGTAAACTCACAAGACCACCTCCATATTCTGCAAAACCATCAGCATCACACTTTCAGCTCCAGCCATTGCAGTCTCACCAGCAACCACTTGCCAGAACCTGCAACAGACTCAACTCAGTCACCACACCATTCATTGCACCATATTCATATCACAACTGCAACTCCCTCAAAAGCTCCATTTGCTCTCCCAGCTACAGCAGCTCCTTCTCAATGCCACTCAAAGCCCTGTGATTTCATTTCTTGAACACCACCTTTTCAACCATCTGAGACCCATATATTAGCCTCAGATCCCCTTTTTGTCCTTCTCGATCTATTGAAGTCAACATCAACTCAAACTCACTGTTCTTCTCTGTGTTGAACAACAGCTCCAAAACAAGCTCGATTTCCCTTGTCGATTCGATCAACTTCACGATCTCAATACTGAGCCACAAACCCAATTCGAATCTCTGTCAAGCCAATCGATACCCAATTCCTTCATCTCTGAGCTCTCGATCAATCGATCTAGTTCGTCCACATCGATGAAAGGAAACCCATCGAAAATATCATCATCTTAAACTACTAATCGATCTGGATTTCGAAAATAAATTGAACATCATCTTCTCCCGATTACCAGCAGCAGTTCATTGCTTTCATCTTTCCCGTTCAACAGCTACACAATCCATTCGAACTCATCTTTGTTCTTAACTTGATTTCAGCTCCAAATCATCATCAATCACTCTCTTCTCTCGGTTTTCACTCGGCAGCTTCTGCTCTTAATTTCAGGTGAAGGAAAAATGATTGAGAGAAATGTAATGAATGAATGATTGGGACTTTTCTCGATTTAGGGTAGGATATGAAAGCTGGGTTAAATGGGCGGATTCGGGCCCAGGTATGGGTATGGGTTACGGGTTTATGGGTTTGGGTTATACATCCATTTTACCGGTGATAATAGCACCACATTTACGGATAAGGGCTACCCAGTTTTGGCAGCCCCTTAACCTGGACTGGACTGCGTTTAGTATTCCTCCCAAAAGAGCTGCCCCTTAACCATTACTCGGGCTCCGGATAGTATTTCCTCTTGGTGAAATGACAATTTTACCCTTTTACTAAAATATGGTGATTTCTTCTTCTTTTCCTCCGTGCGACTCCAAAGTATCTACAAAACTCAAAACAAGCGTAAAATACATAATTTACACGAAAAATAGCAAAGAAAGCATAAACTACTAGATAGTAAATTAGGTGTATTCTACACCTATCAAATTCCCCCACACTTAGACTTTGCTAGTCCTCGAGCAAATCAAACTAAAAACTCACAACTTCAAAGTGTTCAAGCGTCCTAAGCATCCAAAGAGTTATGAGGACATAGAGTTTCTGCATGCTAGTAATAAGAAGTTAGAAATACTAAAGAACATATTCTCATTCTTAAATGTTGAGTGAGAAATAACCACACCATAATGAGAGAATGCGTGTTTGAGAAACGATCAATAAGCATTTCGCCTCGACTTACGCCTCACCAAAAAGGATTTTATGATAATTGCACTCTAAAAAACGGCTTTTTATGGTTCTCACATGTGTGCGGGTAGGAATGAAGAGAGAATTCTGCCCAACACGTTGAATGGTGGGAAGGATAACTTCGAAATATTTTTAAAAACCCACATCTTTTAATATTTTGAAAAACCATTTTTACGACGATCTCTAAGAAAGGAAATCAACCATTTTTATCGAGGATGAGATTACTTACTCACCTTCACATCCGATCGCCAATTATGATAACACCACTCTCACGGCATCCAATAGAAACGTCTTAGCTCCTTATCTTGATCTTCATGGTCTTCGTCTTTGGTTTCAACTATTGATGATAAACCCTTGAATTTCATAAATCCTTAACAATTTGTAACCTTTACCTTGAAATCCTTGTCGCTTGAAACTTCCTTATATATTTTCCTTCCCCACGGCTTAAAAATATTTCTCTTATTTCTCTTCTTTTTTTTATTATTTTTTTCTTTTCTTTCTTTTCTTTTTCTTTTTTTTTTTTTTTTTTTTTTTTTTTTTTTTTTGAACAAGAGAAATTAAATACAAAATAAACCATAGCCGTGGAAGTAGTATTTTACCGCTTGATTCTTCACAACTTGTATCGTCTTGAAATCATAAACTTTCAAAAATTCTCACCTTTTAATTTTCTTCGCTTTCATGAATAAGTCTTCATACTTGAATATAAAATTGCTTATAAACCTTAAACTTTTCCAACTTTCCTTGTAGATTTTGATGTCGCTCCTTGTTGATGATGAATGTGTTTCTATGGATCCGTTGTTGTCGAGAGAGAGAATGGTGCTAGCGCAAATCGAACTACAAGAAGGAAGCTTTCATCCATGGACGTCACCCTCATGATTGACAAAATTAGCACTCAAGAGATCAAAGAGTAGTGCTTTTATTGGTGGGAGGTTGGGTAGCTCACCATTCTACCGGAATTTACTTACGGTGACACACACTCAAAAGAAGCTCTTTAGTAAATGGAAGAATTCAGTGGTGCCTCTCATGATATGAATACGGGTAGTCTCCACTAATGATTGATCAGCAACTCTAATAACGCACTTCTCCCTGCACCAAATTCGCATCACCGGTATGATTAAATCCATTATTTAACACTCAAACAAACAAGAAATCCGAATGTAGTTCTCTAACATTTCCAAGTTCAATTATGTCGGTCAAAATCTCTATGTAAACATACCTAGAAGTATGCTAGGGACTCTAAAATCTTTAAAAGTTGGAATTTTTATGTAAAACTTTTTTTTTTTTTTCAAAATTTTTCAATTTTTTTTTATAATTTTTGTTTTAAAAACATGCTTAACCACTCCCCCACACTTAAACCTTACATTGTCCTCAATGTAATTGAATCCTCCTAGTAAAGTTAAGGTGGGAGATTTTAACATGATAAGAAACAAGAACAAGAAATAACAAAAAGCAAAAGGATAAGAAATACAAAACCGATGGGTTGCCTCCCCCATTAAGCGCTTGTTTTAAAGTCGACGGACCGACTTAGCTCTTGCAAGATTCATTAGCCGGATCAATCTCTATCACGGGAAAACATGATTCCACATCACTAGGGTATCGCGTTGTCTCAAAGATATTGAAGTGGATGAGTGTACCATCAAACTCCATAGTCAAGGTGCCATTTTGGACATCAATCTTTGTTCCGGCGGTGCTCAAGAATGGTCTACCCAAAAGCAAAGGTGTAGACTTGGAAGAATTCTCATCATTCATGTCTAAGACATAGAAATCGGCCGGAAATACAAGCTTATTAACCTGCACCAAAACATTCTCAACAATCCCTTTCGGGTAAACATTAGATCGGTTAGCAAGTTCAAGAACTACCCCGGTCTCTTTAAGAGGACCGAGATTCAAAGAATCATAAATCGAGGAAGGCATAACATTAACCGACGCTCCCAAATCTAGTAAAGCTCGAGTAAACCTTGTTTTACCAATTGTGCAAGGTATATTGAAACTAAGGGGTCCTTTAATTTTGGTGGGAGTTTCTTGAGAATAAACGCGAAGCATTCTCCCCACACTCATGACTTCATTCCCTTTCAACCTTTTCTTCTTCATGCACATCTCCTTTAAGAACTTTGCACAACGAGGAATTTGTGAAGAGCTTCTATGAGTGGAATATTGACTTGTACTTTCTTAAAGATTTCCCAAATATCCATGTATTCCAAGTCTCTCTTTGATTTAGCAAATCGGCTAGGGAACGGAGGTGGAGTTGTGAAAGTAGGAACCGTCTCCTCGGGTTGATTGGTTGGCGATGTTTTCTCCTTTGGTGCGGTTTCAATTTCCTCTTTCTCATCATACACCTTATCTTGTTGATTTGGTTGCTCCACATGTGTCCCACTCCTCAAAGTAATCGCATTAACGCTCTCTCTTGGATTAACAATTGGTTGTGAAGGAAGATTTGTGGATGCTTGCGCTTTCAATAAGTTTACATCGGTCGCTAATTGCCCCACTTGAATTCGTAAATCCTTGATTGCCGAATCGGTCTTTTGTTGATTTTGTTGAAACATTGACGTAATACTTTGCATCATGACATTAAGCTTATCATCAATTGAAGATCCTTGTTCCTTTACTTGAGGTTGGAATTGTTGTTGAGAACCACCTTGTTGTTGAGGTTGGAATCGTGATTGTTGGAAACCACCTTGTTGCTCATATGGATTAGGAGCCGCTTGCTTATTTGCATAGCTAAAGTTAGGATGATCCTTCCACCCGGGATTGTAAGTATTCGAGTATGGATCGTACCTTGGCCTTTGATTTGGATATAAAGCATTCACTTGTTCGGTCTCATTATCCAGGAATAATTACCGCGGCAATCCGTTGCATCATAATCTCCATGTTACTCATCCTTTGATCAAGATGGGATGATGAATCACTAACTTCATGCACTCGCCTAACCATTGGTTCATCCCTTGTGTAGAATTGTTGCGAGTTTGCCGCCATACTTTCAATCAATTCGGTAGCTTGGGCCACCGTCTTGTTCATTAGTGCACCACCACCTGCGGCGTCAAGAAGAGACCTATCACTTGGGTTGAGAGCTTCGTAGAAGTATTGAAGTATCATAGCATCACTAAATTGATGGTGTGGACAACTTCCCACCAACCTCTTATATCGCTCCCAACATTCATACAATGATTCTCCCACTTGTTGTTTCAATCCACAAATCTCCTTGCGAATTTGAGTAGCTTTGGATGCGGGAAAATATCTCTCGAGGAAAAGTTTCTTCATCCCATTCCATGTTGTGATACTTCCGGAAGGCAAATAATATAACCAATCCTTAGCATTGCCCGCCAAAGAAAACGGGAAAGCTTTCAACATTGCTCCATCCACATTAGTCTCCGGTGGAAGCATAGCCATAACTATGGTGTAAAAATCCATAAGATGTTTGTTTGGGTCCTCATTCACCATGCCATGGAACTTTGGTAACTCTCTAATCAACCCGGCTTGATTTGAAGGTTGAGTTAGTTTGGATACACCATTGTTGGGTATCAAGCCTGTGAGAAGCTAGGTCCTTTAATGTACGATCAGCCATTGTTTCTTCCTCTTTGTCCGAATCACTTGATGAAGAAGGAGGAAGTGGAGTGTTAATCGCACGAATGAAATCCTTTAGTTGAGTCTTGGGATCGAAGACGTATTGGACTCGGTCTACCCTCTCAAGCATTCACCAAAGGTATAACACATGAAACAAGATTCTCACAAACTAAGTTAGATACGGTAAAGAATCTAACAAAGCAAGAATAAAGACAACTAAAAAATCGCCCGTTGCTCCCCGGCAGCGGCGCCAAAATTTGATGCGTGTCGTAACCACAACAAATTAATTAATACTTTACTACCTAATTAACAAGTAATATAGGGTAGTCAAGTTCGTTCCCACGAGGAGCAAGAGATCTTAGTTGTAAAAGTTGTCACGAAAGGGGGGTGTAAAAAGCAAAATAAAAATAAACAAAGCAATTAAAATCGAAAGTTGAAAGATGAAAGCAATAAGAGAGAGAAGATCAAGGAATCCTTCTTCGTTACGAAACAATGAATCAAGTTATGTTCTATTCTACTTGTTATTAGTCACAAATTATCACCAACCGTAGGTAAAGCGACTAGCTCGGTGCTAAACCCCTAAATCCCTTATATCATAGGACACGGAAGTTCTCGCCTACCGGATTCTAATCACCAAGCCACCTAGAATTAGCTCAACCTAGATGTAACTTGGCTCATGCATTAGGTTTTGTGAATTTCTTAGGTTGATATTAGTAGTTAGACTCTTAGCTCAAGGTCTACTTGCTAACGTTGTTTCTACACACAATTGCTCCACGGAATCCCTCCGCAAGGTCTCGTGTTTGCTACTTATGTAAAAGAGTCAAAGAACGATTACTTATCCCTAACTTTCACTAGCTTTAGATTAAATTAACAAATCAATTTAGTTGGCCACCCAAACAATCTATCAATCAATCATGAATGTCTTTAAGATCACTCCTATTAGTAAAAACAAGCGATAATTATGTGAAAAACTTCAAGATAGAATTTGAAAACAAAAACTCAAATCATGTTAAGAACTAGGAATTCATCCTCAATCAAAAAGAAATTTAGCTACTCATGTTTTTGAAATTCACACAAATAATAATAATTAAAAGAAGAAGTTTCAAATTCACACAAGTAATTAAAAAGAAAAAATCTTAGAAAAGCAAGCAAAAACACAAGTGATGTGTGTGTAGAGAGGTGTGTAGAAGTTGTAGAAAACTTCTCTATTTATAGGCTTCAAAATTCTCCAAATCTTCTAAGGATTAGAATCCTTTTCCTTTGCAATTCAACTTCCAAATTAAGCTTTTCTCAACTCTTCCACCTTCTCTTTCCAAATTTGAGTCCAATTCTCCATCCAATTCCTATCCCAAGTCTTCACACCCATGAGAGAGTCCATAGAAAGTTCTGGAATTTTGCTTGCCGGAAAACTGGGATTATGGCCGGAATTTGGCCGGAAAACGTCGCCGCCGGCCACCTGGAAATTCCTCCGTCGAGAGAATATTCGACGGAATATTCCGTCCGGTCCTCCGTTAGGACTAACGGTCAAAAGGTCAGACCGTCAGTCAAACCGTTAGTCACAGGTCAAGGGTCAAGGAGAAGGAGTGGCCGAGTCGGAGGCAAGTCGGCTAGCTAACTCGGTACTAGTACTAAAGACTACTTGCCCAGGCCAAATCATTTAAACACAATCATTGTGCATGACCGACCATAATGGCTATGCACTTTTCTCATCTATAGCCCACTTCTACCACCAAACTGACACCATCATTGTCTTGCAAGCCCCTGCCATTATTCACAATTCCACCTTGATCCTTGCACTTAGCCCTGTTCTGCAATCTTAGTCACTTCTTGTTGCAAAATCAGGCCTGCAACTACATTGCCAGCACCAGCTTCTACCAACAAATCCATCAGAACCTCAACAGCATCACAAACCTATAGCTCTGCACTGGCAATTCATCCAGCTCAAAATTCAACCACAGAACAATCCCCTGGCACTTCATCCTTACATTGCAGCATCAACAAAGCTGCACCGGTATAGCTCGAGGCCATTGTATTGCCACGGTTCACACAATGCCCCGAGCCACCATCTCCATTTCGGTTTACCTCCAATTATCACTTGCAACATCTCCATCTCGCTTACCACTCTGTTGGCCCCATCTTCTCATATATTCCCCCTGCATTTGCACTATCATGTCACTTTGCAGCCCAACTCAACCAACTCTGCTTGGCACAACAATGAACCAGCAACAACTCCAAATCTTCCCTTGCCATCACAGTTCAAGCCCCATTTACTCTCGACTCAAACCATCAACTTTCTGTATTCCTAGCATACATCTAGGTTCACTACCCGCCACCAACATTCCACCAAAGCCTCGAGCACAACCATTATCATACTCTCAACCTTCATTTCCCTTGCACTTAGTTCTTGCAACATGGTGCAAGCATCAACTCATTAACCTCGGTTGTAAACTCACAAGACCACCTCCATATTCTCGCAAAACCATCGACATCACACTTTCGGCTCCAGCCATTGCAGTCTCACCGGCAACCACTTGCGAGGAACACCGCAAAGACTCAACTCAGTCACCACACCATTCATTGCACCATATTCATATCACAAGCTGCAACTCCCTCAAAAGCTCCATTTGCTCTCACAGCTACAGCAGCTCCTTCTCAATGCCACTCAAAGCCCTGTGATTTCATTTCTTGAACACCACCTTTTCAACCATCTCGAGACCCATATATTAGCCTCAGATCCCTTTTTTGTCCTTCTCGATCTATTGAAGTCAACATCAACTCAAACTCACTTTGTTCTTCTCTGTGTTGAACAACGGCTCCAAAACAAGCTCGATTTCCCTTGTCGATTCGATCAACTTCACGATCTCAATACTGAGCCACAAACCCAATTCGAATCTCTGTCAAGCCAATCGATACCCAATTCCTTCATCTCGAGCTCTCGATCAATCGATCTAGTTCGTCCCACATCAGTGAGAAACCCATCGAAAATATCATCATCTTAAACTACTAATCGATCTGGATTTCGAAAATAAATTGAACATCATCTTCTCCCGATTACCAGCAGCAGTTCATTGCTTTCATCTTTCCCGTTCAACAGCTACACAATCCATTCGAACTCATCTTTGTTCTTAACTTGATTTCAGCTCCAAATCATCATCAATCACTCTCTTCTCTCGGTTTTCACTCGGCAGCTTCTGCTCTTAATTTCGAGTGAAGGAAAAATGATTGAGAGAAATGTAATGAATGAATGATTGGGACTTTTCTCGATTTAGGGTAGGATATGAAAGCTGGGTTAAATGGGCGGATTCGGGCCCAGGTATGGGTATGGGTTACGGGTTTATGGGTTTGGGTTATACATCCATTTTACCAGCTGATAATAGCACCACATTTCTGGATAAGGGCTACCCAGTTTGGCAGCCCCTTAACCTGGACTGGACTGCGTTTAGTATTCCTCCCAAAAGAGCTGCCCCTTAACCATTACTCGGGCTCCGGATAGTATTTCCTCTTGGTGAAATGACAATTTTACCCTTTTACTAAAATATGGTGATTTCTTCTTCTTTTCCTCCGTGCGACTCCAAAGTATCTACAAAACTCAAAACAAGCGTAAAATACATAATTTACACGAAAAATAGCAAAGAAAGCATAAACTACTAGATAGTAAATTAGGTGTATTCTACACCTATCAAGTACTCACATGGAGGTAGAACCGAAACTTGTTTTGGTAGAACCGTTAAACCCATGATTTGTGATTGAGTGTTCTTGATCAATCACATAGTTCTTGAAAGTCAGATGAACCATTTCTAAACTTGTTTGGAAGTCGGCAAATCGGTTTGAGATTGTAAGTATGAAGAGGACTTACAAACTAAGGATGACGACATACTTTAAACATGTGCGATAACGCTAATATTTAATTGTTCAAAGTTATTCCTTAATAGCTAAAGGAAGAAAATCCTGGATCGAATAAAATAAATTGAGAATCTTTTATTTAAGGTTTTTAATTTTATTTTTGGAAGCGAAAATTAGTAATGTGCATTTACTAGTTGGAGATTTCCTAAGATATTTTCGGTCATTATTTGGACAAAGCATCCAGGAATTATGGAAACCGAATTTGGAATATATTGCATATCTTGAGAATATTTTCGGTTTTATAAATTCCTTGGTGTCCAAACTTCCTTGGTATATAAATATGAAAGTTTGCATTTCGAGCAAACTAATCCTCAATACGGAAAAAAAACTATCTCGGTTGTCTTTGCTTGGTGAAGCCCGGCTATTCGGAGAGGAGGGTAACCTAATTGGCGAAATCTCTTACGGCCGCTCAGTTTAAAGACTTCTTTGGGATTGATAAGCTCTATTAGTACCGTTGGTGGGAAACTAGATAATCGCGGTTTATCTTTTGTTTTCGATTTATTTGATTGACTAACGGTGGTAGAACTTTGATTGCACCTAGTTTGTTTATGCTTGAGAATCTTCTCTTCTGATATAAGATTCACTCAAACTAGATCGAAGTTTCGACGGGGATCTTTAGACTGTTTGTAGATCTAAAGACGTCTTGTGATAATCCATTGTTACGGAGACTCCGTTCTGTGGGTGATTGATCACAAGAGATTCAAGTTGATTGTGTGCGGTGTGTTTATTCAAGATCTAAGAAGATTTGAAGACAAAGAAGACTTTGAAGATTTCTGATTTGGGATTCATAATCTTTGGTGTGCACAATACTTGTTTCGGTAAAAGAGGATCCAACTATAATCGGTTTATCCTTGTGGTAGATTAGATTGATTAGTTGTGTAGATCGGTATCAATACAATTCTTTGTGATTAAAAGTATTGATTGCAAAATCTTAACAATTACCTTGGTAGTTGATAATAAGATAGATCTAAGAACCGGACAAATGAGTTTATTGAGATAAACAGAAGAGCCTTTGTCGAACTCACGTCACTTGGTTGAAAAGAGTTGATACCAAATAGATTTGTTGTTCCTTTATTGTTTGGAATACGAACCAAAGGAATTGTTCCAAGTACGTGACTTATTACGGAGTCGGAGGCATGGGAATACAAAGGACGGAACTAGGTGAACTATAGGTTTAGTTGCTTGGTCTCAACTATACGAAGTTGGTTTGATTTTGTATAGCGGCTTAATCCTGAGAGTATTCAATTATGGACAAGGTCCCGGGGTTTTTCTGCATTTGCGGTTTCCTCGTTATGAAAATCTTGCTGTGTCATTTACTTTTATTTTCCTCAATTATAATTATTGTTCTTATAATTTAAAGTAAATTACACAAACGTTAATTCCTATTTACTTGATAAGCAATCCTATTGTGTTTGGTTAAGTCCGAACCTTTTACCAAGTAAACATACTTCGTTTTTGTATTGTCTCGATCTCGTATCCATAGACGATCACACGAAGTGTGAACCGATTTGTTGTATTGTCTCGACTCAGTCCATAGACAATCACTTTCGAAGAAAGGACTTATAGGTGGAAAATTTTTAGATTGAGGTATATTTGGGTACCCTCGTCTTTTCACTCAAAATATTGATCAAACGAGCAAAGTTCTACTTGCTCATTCGAGAAAAATCAAGAATTTCAATCAAAGATCAAACTCTTCTGAAAATCCAAGATATTGCTCAAACGCACACCAGAAAATATCAAAACTCTCAGGACTGAGACACGGACATTATGGTGGCACGGGCATGCTTCCTTGACCGACCAAGGTCGGCCCTAAGGCTTGCAAGAAGCCGGTCCCACACATCTTTATAATTTTGACCTAATTTGCTCAATCGCTCATATTGGGTCCAAACTCTTTCCAACCAACTTGGAATTTGCTCAAACGACCATCAGCTAGTCCCACGACCATCAAGGGCCGGTCTCATTCCCTCTTGGTCGGTCCCCCACTTCTCCATAATTAGGTTTTATAACCTAATGCTCAGTCGAGCACCATTTTAATAAATGATTAAACCAGCATTTAATCATCATTCCACCAACTGGTCAACGGACTTTGGGGCATGCTCACATGAGCACCTGGGCCTACATGGTCGTCCATTATCCCATGTAGCTGGTCCCTCCTTCACTCATGATCTATTTTCAAAAAATCATCAATTGATCAACAATTGATCAAAATTAGGGTTTCGAACTGAACGCTCTGTTAATCATAATTTCGAGCAAGTTTAAACACTAATAATAATTTTATGTTGATTCAGCAATCAACATCTTAATTAATAATATAATATTCGGTCCAGCTACCAATATTTTAATTAACATTTTATTTGGTCACACTACCAATAATTCATCAAACTATCAATATTCGCTCAGAGGAGCAATATTTACTCAATTCGTCAATATTGGTTCAACTATCAATATTCAACAATTCATGCAATATTCGCTAATATTTTCCCTATACGTTATTGTTTGTACCCAAAATTACTTTTGGGCACGAAACACGATAAATGGATAGTTTGGTGTGTATTTTGGGTTAGGAGACGAATTGAAGAACAAATAAAGAGACAAAGGTTTAACGTGGTTCTGCATGGTTTGCCTACATCCACGGGCGAACCCCCTTGGGGGTGATATTTTATTGATATGTAGAATTACAGTGTATGTTTTATCTCCTATTGGCTACCCCCTCTATTTCATTTCTGCTCCTCACTATTTATACCATTGTATACACAATTTCAATATAAATTAAATGGCACTAAACTGCTCATTTATGCCTCCCTCTTCAATTCGCATGAAGCTGCTGAAATTATTGTTGCATGTGAAAGCTTCTTGGAATAAATATTGCATGGCTCCATCTTAAATTCCGCATGACATCTTTGGAATCAAGTCTGCATGCCTCCATCTTCAGTGCATGAAACTGTTTGCATGCTTCTTTGAATAAATTCTGCATGAATGATGGGTGGCAGAGTATTGGTGGACAGGTGGCGGAATAGTTGCTTGCATGGGTAGAAGACTGGCGGCAAAGACGGCATAACATGGCTCGAAGCGGATGGCGATGAGGCGAGAGAACTTGGTGAGGTGGTTGGCGGTGCGGATGAGTATTTGGTTGGAGGTGCGACGAGCAACCTGACTTTGACTGTTGACCAACGGTTGACTTTGACTTTGACCGAGTGTTGACTTTGACCGTTGACCGGTCATTGTAATACCGGGCAGGCTGGTGGGCTGCTTCGGTTGACTGGTTAGAGGGCTTGGATGAGGGCCAAAGATGATTCAAGCTCATTTGGGCCCATTATGTGGCATTTTGGTTATGGTACAAACATCGCCCCCTCTTAACCTCCAACTTGTTGGGGTTAAGACATTTTCGTTTTCCTTAGTAAATGACAAAACTCTCCCCCAAGTGTGGATTATTGATGTTGAGGCGATTGGCAACCTTCTCCTGCTGTTTGCGGAAGTCAAGACGCCCCAGAGAGTAAATTTTTGTTCTTTGAAGTGTAAAGAAAAGCGTCTTCGTTGATTATGGAAATTGTAATCAAATCGCCCCCAAGTGAGGCTATTGTGTTCGGCGGGAAATAGTAGAGTATGAACCATTGTTGTATGCAAAATCGGGGCCGAAGGCTGAAGCGCTCAGAACGAAGCGTGATGCTTGAGTGGAGTGGTGTTGTGAGTGAGTGATAACTCCCGATGTAAAATTGAACTGTGGTAGTGCGTTGGACTTATGCGATGGCCACAAAAAAGCATCTTCTTGTTAATGAGCAAAAGCTGGGTAGTAACATCATTGAGAAAAAATGGTTTGCAACTTCAATCACCGGCCGCGGCGAAACGAGTAAAGCACTGGCGGCCTACGATCAATTTGGGATTTGCAGGATTTGCGAACATACTGACCGACAACTCGATCCGGATTTGGGCAGCTGACATCGAGCATTCACCGGCCAGTGCGATCCCGGGATCGGCAAAGCGACGAGCAACCGCAGCTGCAGCTAGCCTACGATCGCCCGGGATTAGGAGTTGCAACATAAGATGGACCGCATCGCCCGATCACCCGGACCGGCAAGCTGAGAACGGCAGAACTTCACCGCGCAGCGCGGTCAAGTGGAGCTGCGGGGAGTTCGCGACGAGTGATGTTGCTGGCGGCCGATCGATGGTGGAGCTAACGACAGCGAGCCTGCTGCTGCAGCTGCGATCGATGTGAGCTGCGAGGTGGCGAGGCAAAGCGCACTCTGGCCAGTTGCGATCAAGTGCGTTGCGATAGTTGCAAGCATCATTTATCTTTGCATCAGCGGCGATTAGTTGGAATACAGCGACAACGAACAAAGCTAAAGCTACGGCTAGTTGCGATCAGTGTGAACTGCGGGAGCTGCGAACATCATTGGAGCTGCAGCATTTGCGATCAGTGTATTGGTAGAAAGCTGCGGACATAGATGGATTGCGAAAAGCTGCGATCAGTTTGGAATCTGGCGGCCGACGAGCAAGAGTTGTATCGCGGCGATTCGCGATCATGTGAGTGCCGAAGCTACGAACATGCGTTGGGTTGCCGGTAGCCGATCGGTTGATGCTAGCGTGACGAGCGAGCAGAGCTGGCTGCGGCGACTTGATCGGCGGCTGTGATGACGAGCATAGTTGAGCGCAACAAGCTGCGATTAATTTTGGAATGCAACAACGGCGAAGCAAGGCTGCAGCTGCGGCAGTTTCTTGAGGGACTGGACTTAAATAGTTTGATAAACCTAGGTTATATGATTATAAATAAAACTAAGAAACGACATCGATTCGTCAGCCGAGTGCAACGTTTTGCATCGATTTGCGTCCAATCTGAAGTCGTAAGCAAAAGCTGGACTGCGTCGGTTGCGTATATTTAACGAGTTGAGCTTGATTGCTTTTGAGCTGAGTATAATAACATAACTATAGCAGTTTAACATTACCGATTGTAATAATTACGTCAAAATATTAGGGTGTATGCTCGCCCCTCTTAATCACGTAACTCGTTGGAGGATTAAGAAGTTTAAGGATACTGAAGTTTCGATTTTCGGAAGCTGAATTCCGCATTGCAATTAGGTGCTATGTAACTCGCCCCCAAGCGTTTGGAGTTTTACGCAACTCGCCCCAAAAGAGTTATTTTAGACCATGAGGTGTTACATATCTCGCCCCAAGTGATAGTCAGTCATGTTGAAGTGATATGCAACTCGCCCCCGGAAAATAGTAATTGTCATGCTGCTCAATGCTTGCACAGGGGTGCACTTCCTTGCTGCATTTTGCTCGCGCATGGAATTTTGAAGATGTATGCTATCTGGAATTCGCGCGGGGGGCCATTCCCACTATTCCAGATGCGCGCAGAATTGAAATGTGTGCATATCCACGTGAGAAAATGATCGCCACATTATAGGTGTCTCATGGAACAAAAGTATGCATGAATATATGAAAAGATGCGAAAATATGTAAATTGCATATGTACCATATTTAAAGTGTTATTGCGAGTTCGTTATGAGGAAAAGCGGTGAAGCGAGTTGTGAGGAAAGCGTATTAAGCTTGATTTGGGGAAAATCGGACTGTGATTCGACCAAGTTTGGATTGTAGGAATTAAAAAAGATTTGCGGCGATTCGATCAATTGCTTGATAGTTATTCTTTGTGGCTGGATTATGTGATTCGATCAACCATTTGTAGTAGTTATGCGGAAAAGGACTGCAACGATTCGGTCAATTTGGACTACTGATATTCTTTGAGGAACTAGGCAGCCACGGCTCGATCAAGCAATTTAGTAATTAGATGTTGATTGAATGCATTGTTTTAGTCTTTGTCATTTTACATTTCTAAAAATTCAATTTTCTCCGAAAATTGAAATTTCTCCTTCACGACGTTGGGGAATTGACATACGATCTCATCGGGTGAAAATCACTCAGTTTGGATGCACGAAGAAGAAGTTATTGAGGAAACAAAATTGGTTGGTTAGCGCCTTGCTCCAAACATGTTGATGACATGATTGTACCCAAAAAATATTATTCTCCAATTGTAAAATTTGACCTTCATGTCGTAGGATATTGAAATGTGATCGCAACGAGCCAAAAATCATCCAAATCGGACGTGAGACGAAGAAGATATCAACGAAACAAATTTTCAAACCTAAGTGGGGTGTACATATCCGCAAGGCAAGAGAAATGGGGCGGAATAATCCAAGGGCAACAGAATTAAATAGCGTCGCGCCACACCGAATCAGATGTATGATATTAAGTTGCACCGCGCTACACCGAATTGGATTTACGATATTAAGTTGCACCGCGCTACACCGAATCAGTTTACGATATTAAGTTGCCGCAAGCTACACCGAATCGGACCAGATCCGGTGGCGGTGAGCCGTTAGAAGTCGGCGTATCGGCATCTGCTGCTCTGCCGTTGCCAGAGAATATGAAGATTCCGGCGACCGATGTTTCGGCGACGATGATGACGTCATGCTGGATCATCATAAAAAAAAAAAAAAAAAAAAAGCGATGGAACATTCTCGGTATATTCTAACGACGTTAACCATAACGGAATATTCTGGTATATTGAAGGCGTTTGTATGATAGCGGAATCTCTGACTATATATTTCTTTGACATGGCATTTTCCGATAGGCCCAAGCTGGCAGCGTGACCAATTTCTTTGACGTGGCACTTGCTGGACCGGGCAACTTCTTTGACGTGTTATTCTTGTTGGATCACCTTGGCCGACGTGGCGGCTTCTTGACTTGGCCATTTTTGACGTGTCATTGCTTGTTGGATCGGATGGATGGCGTGGCATTTGTTGAGTTTCGATTCTGTGAGCATCGAAGTTTGATGTACCAAAGAACATCAGCGGTCGGTATACTTGGATCATCGGAGTTTGATGTAACTTGAAGCATCGAAGTTTTCCGAGAATTGAATTTTGATGTAGCCAAGATCATCGAAGTTTGATATACCCGAGCATCAACGGTTTGTATACGCGGTGTATCGAAATTCGGCGTATCGGAAAAATATCGAAATTTTTCCATCGGCCCGACGGATGTGGGTGAACATAACCCACGTTGATGTGGGTGAACATGGATGCTGCTTGGTGTGGCCGCCGGCTTCGCTCCAAATTTTTTTTTTTTTTTTTTTTTTTTTTGTAACTTTTCGCCACGCTTTTCACGAACTGCGATCTTTCCCCTCGAGCTTTTGTAACAGTTTTGTGAACTGTTGTATTTTATTGCCTTGCAACGGTTGGTTTAATGATTTTGTTTTCTTCATTTCCTTTGGATTTTTTTAACATGATTCCGTGGGGTATTTCATTTCTCACAAACCTTTCACCATGGTTTTTCTTTGCACTTTTGTGGCCCTTTACGGAACTTTCGAGATGCTTTTATTGAGGTTTTCCACAGGGTATTCAAGCACCTTGAGATGTAGGCAACTTGACAACCTTGCGATCATGACAGTAGTGATTTTGACGTTTTACAAACTCGAACATTTAGACACTACGTTATTTGGGAAGCAAATTTTTCCAACTTTGGACTTGAATATACTGCGCATCGAACATCCTGGCAACAATCTTAGCGATCTTTCCGATGAGTCGAGTCTTGGTGGCTTCGACTATGAAGATTCTGGATTTGCTAGCGATTGCGATCAAGCTCGGATTTGCGGTAACTTTGATTTTGGAATACGGTGCGATTGCGATTTGGACGCAATATTTGTAATCAAAAGCTGGACCGAACCATGTTGTGGATCGAATATCCGGCACCAATTTTGATGATGTTTTACGCCATCTTTTTACCGTGGACCGAACGTCCTAGGGGTGATTTCATCGGTCTTCGTAGTGATGCGGCTTTTGTAGTTTCGAAGGTAATAGTTTTAGCGAGATCTCGAACAACGAATTTGGATTGTAGCGATCGCGATCAACTTGCTGCGGTATCTACGATTACATGGTCAGCAAGCATTGTGCGATCACCGGATTTGCAACAATTGCGATGAGGTCGGGACCGGCGTGATTCGTTCAACCGGGTGACGGTGATTTTCAAGATGTCCAAACTGCTTTTTGACGGGCATGATTCTGAAGTATTTTGCACAATTTTTCTCAATGGGAAAACATGATTCCTTTTCTCAAATTCCCCTTAGTCGGCGCCAATGTTTGTACCCAAAATTACTTTTGGGCACGAAACACGATGAATGGATAGTTTGGTGTGTATTTTGGGTTAGGAGACGAATTGAAGAACAAATAAAGAGACAAAGGTTTAACGTGGTTCGGCATGGTTTGCCTACATCCACGGGCGAACCCCCTTGGGGATGATATTTTATTGATATGTAGAATTACAGTGTATGTTTTATCTCCTATTGGCTAACCCCTATATTTCATTTCTGCTCCTCACTATTTATACCATTGTATACACAATTTCAATATAACTTAAATAGCACTAACTTCTCATTTATGCCTCCCTCTTCAATTCCGCATGAAGCTATTTGAAATTATTGTTGCATGTGTGGCTGCTTTGGAATAAATATTGCATGGCTCCATCTTAAATTCGCATGACATGCTAGAATTAACTCGCATGCCTCCATCTTCAATTATGCATGAAGCTGTTTGCATGCTTCTTTGAATAAATTCTGCATGAATGATGACTTTGTGGTGGAATAAGTGCATGGGTGACTGGTAGCGGACATCGCAACATGGCTAGAAACTGGATGACGATGGCGGTCCGGGAATTGGTTGGCATTGCGGATGAGTATTTGGCTGGAGGTGAGACGAGCAACCTGACTTTGAATGTTGACCAACGGTTGACTTTGACTTTGACCGAGTGTTGACTTTGACCGTTGACCGGTCATTGTAGAGCAGGTTGGTCAGGCTTGGTTGGCTGGGGTGGTTAGAGGGCTTGGATGAGGGCCAAAAGATGATTCAAGCTCCAACTGGGCCCATTATGTGGAATTTTTGGTTATGGTACAAACAGTTATGTTCAATCCATGAATCACTAAGCATTCGTCAATCATGCTCGATTCAACAAAACTTAGATTCACTGTCTAAGCAAGTCAATGACTGACTAATCAAATACACGTATGCTTTGCAGACTCCACGTTCGTGAGACATCAATCACGTCACATGGGGGATATCACTTAGGGTTTTGGTCTGGCGGGCTACATCACGTGTGTTCATCCACGATGAGAAATGTGAGTAAGTCGTTCAATCAGTTGAGGGAGTTAGCAAAGTAGTGGGTGGACAATCAACCAAGTCTCCGCACGACCTGGAACTGGTTAACACGCGATTTTCCACTTTCCCACTCTTTCACTCTAGCAACCTTCAAACTTATTGGAGATCAATGTGTCTACTTTTCTTGCAATATAAATATGTAAAATCCCCTTAGCTGAAATAGACATGTCGGTTAGTAGTAGTTATGGGTTTCCATAATTATCCCGCCTGGAATAATACCGTGGGATTTTTGGAGGAAAGAATCTCACCTGTTTTGGGAAGTTTTGACATAAAAAAAAAAAAAAAAACGCATATATATTTTTTGTTTAGAAGATTAGGTTTTTATTTCATTTCTCTCAAAAATAGCCGCACTAAACCCCTCTCGTTAAAAACCTAGCTGCCGGAAGGAGATAATTGAAAGACGGAGGGAGATTATTTGAGGCGAAAGGGAGTTTCTGGACGGGATTCTTCTTGCTTGGCGAAACATGTAGGTTCTCTAATCCTTATACTCGTTACGGTTGGTTGACAAATCTGAGCAGTTTCTCCTAACAAGAAGGATTTAAGGGTTTTCGTTTGTTTGTACAAAAATAGAACGATGCTATACTTAGATTTTCATTTACTGTTTGTTGTGCCGATTGGTTAAAATGACTTGTCTTAGTTTTTCCTTGGTTGGAAGTTTTCATCTTTCTGGTAATTGGATATGAGCTAACTAGATGATCATACGTGGGTGCATACATCTGATCCTCCATGCTAAGTCCTTGTTTGGTTAGATGGAGTCTAGCTAGTTTCTGGCAAGGGATATTTTTGGGTCCGCTGGATCTTTATGAGTTCATGCTAGGGGTTAGGATTAGCTAGGCACGTTTTTCTTTTGCATCAAGAGCTTTACTTGACTAGGAGCTTTAATTTAGGTATATTATGTGCTGGTTTTTATGGTCTGTCTAGTGTTAGACCATTTTTAGTGGAAAGAACGGAAGGACAGTTGGGGAGATTTTTTAAAAGGACTGTTGTGCACCTTTATTTTGCTATAGGAAATGGATTGTTGGACTACCGCTTGTTACGAACTAGTATACGCTGTTTAGGCTGCTAGGTGAAGATACGTACAACTCTCGTTTGGTTGTTCATTTTTAGATTACTAGGTGAAGATTTGTGCCGTTGGTACAGCTAAGAGGGTGCCACATTTTTGGTGTTGTTTTCCCTTTCTTTCCCGCCAATAGTTGAGGTCTTAGGTGGGTGTATGATTTGAAACAGACGTTGTATGTGTAGTTATCTTTCATTTGTGATGACTGTCACCCGTAGTTGGCTCGACTCCCATGGATATAGGCGATGACCGAGGGGTCGCCTAAAAAATATGAATCTATTATCTTGTATTGGGATCGACAACATTTAAATTTCTCCGGCGCACGGTAGGAGAATTAAATGGACTACTTAAGGGTTGTTTCGGTATGATTTTCGATTAGTGTAAGAACAAAAGAGAGGGGAAATCGGTAATTAATAACGGGAGGGGATAGATAAATTTTTAGAATTTTGTTTTCCCTTTGTAAACAACCTGTTTTTGGTACCATTTTTGAGTTACTTTCCCACTTACTGCATTTTTGACTCTAGCTGTTTGTCGTCGATACTATAAGACTTAAAACGTCACCCTCTTATAATTGGTCTTGAACTTTTATAATTTTATAAACTGTTTTGGATTTGTTAGATCTTCTATGAAGGTTATAAGGGTGTGAGAGTCTACTTTTAGTTGGGGTCTGACCCAACTTACATTTTTTTCAGGAAACGGTGAACGAGGAGCGACCTAGCTAGAAGATTGCATTTCCGATTCGAAAAGAAATTTCGTCACTTGCTTAAGGTGTTTAATTAGATATTTTATTGTTTTCTTTTAAGATAGACTTTCATTTCCTTTAATTAAATTTTTAGCATTTACTTGGGAGACCGACCTGCGTGTCGAGGATAAATTTTGTTTTAAAGATTTTATGAGCCGGTACATCTTTTATCGACTTTATTAAATAAATTCATTTATTTTTGGATTATTGTCAATGTGCTCCATACAATAGCCTGATCTCCATTTGTTGGTATGAAGGTTTGAGTGTGTAAAATGGTCCATGAGTATGCCACACTTTGAGTTTTAGGGCGGCCGACCTAGAATTCGAAGTGGGGATGTTACAAAATAAGTCTCTGAATCCACGATTGAAAGGAAGACAATTTTTCGAGCAATCACTCTCAGAAATTCCATCAATCGACCAGAACTTATTCGAACTCAACAGTTCACTGAAAACTTGCAAAAACCCACAACACATTCACAATTCTTTATCATCATTGATCTCACACAATTTTCAGCTTCCTTCCTACAGATCATGCCATCTCCCTCTTTGTGACCGAATTGACTCTGGAACGACCATTGACTTGGTTTAGGCCGGAGTTCTACAGATTGACCTCTCGAACTCAAAGCACTCCCGTGCAGTGCATCTGTTTGAGGTTAAGCAGTTTGAGGAGTCTTTTCCACTTGATCGTCTTTTCACTATCCTAAAAAAACTAGCAAATCGTTTTCCCCATCTACAAGATGATATAGGTCCTCCAAGTCCAAGCCACAACAATGACTACACCCTATTCCTAGAATAGTACGAGAGCAGGCCGTCTTTACCATATTAGAGGCTTGGGGTGAACTTTCAAACGAGGACCTCTTATTTCTAGAGTATAAGGGCATAAATAATAAACAAAGAATCGAAGATTAAATTAAATGTGCAATCCGTTGCATATGCATGTAAAAGTCCAACGAGAGCTCAAAACTGTTAAAAATCCAAGGGAATACTATTTAAATACCGTTAAAATTCACCCTTTAAAATATACCCTTATTCAACTTAAAAAGATACCCCTTACGAGGAAGCAACTAGCACAAATTGCTTCAATATTAGAAGTAACTTTCTAAAGTTGCTTCCAATATTGAAAACAACTATCTCAGGTTGACTCCAAAAAGATTATTTTGTAAACCTTAGGAGTATTTGTGTAAGGTCGACCAAAATGGAGGGTATTATACAAAATGGAGGGTATATAATATTCCCACAAAATAATACATCTATAAAAAAAATCCGTGCTGGCTAACACCATTGCTGCCGACAATTTTCCGCATTTTTCTCTTGTTAATTGTTTTGGAAAAAAAATATGATCAAGATATTACGGACACAGCAAAATGTTTAAAAATACAGTGTATAAGTGGATAGTAATGTTGTAATTTAGCACATTTTTTTTTATAAGCAAAGATAAGAAAACCAGATTACAAAGTAGTTGTTGATCCCCTAAAGTCACCACACACAGCGGGAAGGAGCCAAACCGGTGGCATAGACCAAGCCATTTGGGTTACATTATTCTTACCCCATTGGGCTAGCTCATGTGCAGCCCTGTTATTAGTTCGTTCAACAAAAGTAAACAAAATCGAATGGAAGTTACAAATTAGGGATTTAATGTCTTGAAACATGCTATGAGTTCTTAGGTCTCCCAGAAAATTCTTTCCATTTATCTTCTCTATCACTTCTGAAGCATCAGCTTCGATTACAATTCGATCCATCTTCATCTCCTTCGCAACTGTTAAAGCATCTCTAATCCCACACACCTCACTTCTTCCATTTTGAATAGCAAATCAGATTCTTCGACTCGCATAAATAAATTCTTTGAGAGGAATCTCTTATCAAGAAACCCATTCCCCCAATTTCTGAATTAAGATTCCAAGCGCCATCCGTGTTAATCTTCAATCAATTTCTTGGTGGACATATCCAAGAAGAAGATATTGGTTGATTTTGAGATATTGCTGAGATTTGGATGATGATGGAGCTCTGGGAGGTATTTAACTTCATTGCCTTTGCTCTGGATATTATAGCCATCGGTTCTTCCTGTTTATCATTGTGTCCTATATCATTTAGATTTGTCCAGATTGACCATATAACACAAGCTATCAAAGGAAATTGCTCCGCTCTTGAAGATTGGTCTTGATAAGGATATAACTGTAACCAGAATTTCGTCCACTGTATAAAGGTAAACCCTTGAGATTGACTGCTTTGGATGTTTATAAGTTTCCACACCTTTGTTAATTTTTTACAGGTTACTAGAGCATGCATTATTGTTTCTGTCTTCTCTTTACATTTTGGGCAAATATATTCGGATACATCCATTCTCTTATGTAGAATTGCATTTACTGGTAGAGCCCCTTTTAGAGACTTCCATACCTAAAGTTGGATTCTTGCAGGGACTTTTAGTTTCCAAACTGCATTCCATAAATCAGCATCTGAATCATCCCCCTTACACTTAAGGTTGAATATGCAGACTTTGTAGCAAAAACTCCACCTTTAGTTGGAGTCCAAATTCTTATGTCAATAGAGGATTGAGTGCTGAGGGGTATTTTTTCAATCATCTCTTTTGAAGATTGATCGAAAAAGCACTTAATTTTGCTGCATCCCAAGTTCTTGTATCATGATTAATGAGATCACTTACTTTTAAATTCTTATCAGGAATTGAATTTGCCTTTGGTGTTGCAACTCCTTTCCCAGGTATCCGGTTATCACACCATGGGTATATAAAATTTCCTTCCCCCACTACACGCGAGATAAATGGTTTTATTTTTTCCATTGTGCTATGAAGACACTTCCATACCCATGAGGCCTTATCAGGACAATGAGAATTCAAGACATCACAGTTTGCATAATATTTAGCTTTTAGAACTTGTGCCAGGAGAAATGTTGGATTTTCTATTAATCTCCAAACACTTCTAGCCATCATGGCTAAGTTATTTATCTCACTGATTCTAAATCCCAATCCGCCTTCTTTCTTGGTTTTGCAGATATTTTCCCAAGCAATGAGATGCAATTTTCTCTTCTTTGTGTTCAGATTCTCCCCCCACCAGTATCTATTAAGGTGAGAATCAATTTTTTTGCACATGCTCTTGGGAATTAGGAATGTTGCCATTTGGTAAAGTGACATTGCTTGTCCTACATGTTTGACCAGTGTAGACTTTCCAGCCTGAGCTAAAAATTGGGTTAGCCAATTATTCACCCTTTTCTCCACTGCATTTAACACGGAGAGATGAGTTTGAGTTTTAGATTTTAGGATAGATATTGGAGTACCCAAATATTTCTCTCCTAGATTGAGGGTAGAGATATTAAGAATTTTGGCTAACATTTTTCTATGCGTTTGATGAACTTTAGAGCTAAAGAAAATCCCTGACTTGTGGAAATTAATCTCTTAACCACTAGCTTTACAATACTTTTGCAGGTAATTTTTGATAGCATGAAAGTCAGGAATGGTTGCCTTAGAGAAGAGAAGGCTGTCATCTGCAAACAAAATGTGGCTAATGGAAGGAGCAAACTTAGGACATTTTATACCATGTACCAGGTTAGATTCCTCCAGATGTTTAATATATGAAGTAAGGGCTTCAGCACATATAATATATAGATAAGGGGACATAGGATCCCCTTGTCTTAAACCTCTTTCAGGTTTAAATTTCCCAATAGGACTACCATTTAGAAGAATTGAATAAGAAACTGTACTAATACAATTCATAATTAGTCTAATCCATTTTGGATTGAACCCCAATTTTTCCATAGCTTTAGCCAGAAATGACCATTCCGGTCTATCATAAGCCTTGGACATGTCCAGCTTAATTCTTTGCACTTCCAACTTTTCTTTTGTTTTTTTTATAGAATCTATGAGCTCATGGGCTAGAATTACATTATCAGATATTTGCCTTTTGGGAATGAAGGCACTTTGGTTAGGTGATATCACTTTGTCCATCAAAGTTTTCATTCTATTCGCCAAAGTCTTAGAAATTACTTTGTAAACAAAATTGCATAGACCAATAAGTCTAAATTGATCAGCTGAATCAGCCATAGGGTTCTTTGGTATTAAAGCTAAATTAGTGTGGTTGAACTGGGTAAGGAGATGTTCAGTCTCAAAGAATTGTTTAACCATTTGAGTAACACTACCACCCACAATATCCCAGTAAGACTGGAAGAAAAGACCAGTGAAGCCATCTGGCCTTGGTGCTTTTTTTGCCCCCATTTGGAAGGCTGCCACTCTTATTTCCTCATCAGATAAAGGGGTTTCCAGTATATCATTGTCCAGATTAGACAATTTAGGTTTGATAGTATCTAACACCACATCCTGGTCATAAGGATTAGAGGTGCTATATAACTGATTGAAGTATGAGATGAACTCATCCCCAATTGCTTCTCGTGTAGTAAGCCAATTACCATTTCTAGACTTTAACCATGAAATATTATTTCTTTTCCTTCGAAATAGAGTGCACTTATGGAAATAAGGCATGTTCTTATCCCCTTCATTTAACCATAACTCCGGAGACTTATCTTTCCATAAGATTTCTTCCAAAGAATACAAGTATGACAACTTATTAGTTAGATTTGCAATTTTTCTTGTATCCCCTGGATTGTTTGTTTGGACCATTTGAATTTCATCCTTAGTATCCTGTAAAGATACATTTAAGTTTCCAAAAGAAGTTTTGTTCCATAATCTAAGTTTGCTTTTTGCATTATTCAATTTTTGTTTGAGTTGAAAAGCTTTTGATCCTGTTACATGTAAAGACCAAGCTTTTTCTATAACTGTTTTGCAAGATTTATCCTTAGTCCACATTGACATAAAATGATATGGTTTGTGCAGATTGTCCGTCTCAGGGCTTAAGGTGACTAGAATGGGAGCATGATCAGAGCTAATCCTAGGGAAGTGCAGTGTGTGGGTATGTGGGAAGTCATCTTCCCAAGTCTCATTCACTAAAGCTCTGTCAATACGTTCCATAACTAAATGTTCTCCTACTTGTTTATTAGTCCATGTAAAGTCTGGACCAGAGAATGGTAAATCTCTCAAGTCCCATCCTTTTACAATGTTTTCCAGATTTTTTGTGTCTTGCTTCGGTGACTCAGAGTCTTTTCCCCACTTATCTTGGGGTGATAGAATGTAATTTAAATCCCCTACTATCATAGTAGGAACATTTGGATCATGAATTTGAGACATAAAATTCTCCCAAAAAAGGTTTCTTAAATTTCTATTTGGTTCACCGTAAACAAAGAATAAATTACATACCTTATTTGCTTTGAATGATTTTGTTGAGCATACAAATCCTTGTTGACTGGAAAGGTTTATATCAATGTCAAATCCATCCTTCCAAGCTAGAGCCACACCTCCTTTTTTTCCTATAGAGGGTACCACTAAAGAATTGTGATAGCCTAGAGATCGTAATTTAGAAGTAGTAGTCTTGATACTACTCATTGTTTCACATAAAAACATGATGTCAGGAGCTTTCAGGTTTAACCAAATCATGATTTCTCGAATTGCTTCAGGTTTTCCAAAGCCACGACAGTTCCGAGTTGAGAATGCTCATGGTTAAAGAAAGAAAATTCAAAAACGGATTTTAGAAGTTGTCCTGGTCAAAACAACAAACATGTACCAGGCAACCAGATAAAATACTTAAGAGCCAATCAAAATGAATAATGGTTCGATTGGGTTTGATCAATACCACAAACACAAAGGATGAAAGAGATGCAGAAATAAACATAACCGGGTTTAGCAAAAACCCCAAAACAAGGATGAAACAGATGCTGAAACAAATGGTTAGAAGAAATAGGTTTATCTTCTCTGTTTATTAAGAAAGAGAGAGACTAGGAGTCTTCAAAGTATCTTAATACACTTTCGAGCTTTGTAGTGTCTATAGTATCTTAAGTATCTTCAGTGGCTTTAGATTCTTTTGAGTCTTCGGTGTGTTTAGTGTCTTTAGCAACTTTGTAACATTAGTGTCTTCAAAATATTTGAACAGGGTGTCTTAGAACCAGCAAAACAAAGGAAAATCTTTGGAAATCAAGTGGATTTATTCGAATCTTAATGGACTAGGTATAAAACTTATGAAATAACAAACAGGGGTATGCTTGAAAGTAGTTTCTGATTGATTTGGAAATATTCCGATCATGAGAGTTTAAGTTCCGATCATGTGGTGGTGGTTTCCGGTGACTAACGGATTAATAACGGCTATAAAAGGGGTCTTGAGGGATGTAAAGTGACCAGAAAGTTAAGAGAAACCACCCCTTGGGGTGGTTTTAGATGCTTTTGAAATTTGAGAGATAAATGAGGAGTCGTACGGAGTGGTAGAGAGAGACTAATTCTTTTGAATCTTATTTAGCACATACATTATACTGTGGAGGACTACTCTTGAGAGTTAACAGAATTAAAAATATTTTTAAAAAGTGTAAAATGAAAATTTGCAAAAATTCGCATTATCATTATTTTGAATGAAATCATTTTCGGAGTTATGGTTGGTCACCTGCGGTAATTTACGTCTAGGGAAAAAGACTTTACGTGACATTCCCCATTTTGGGCCCCTCCAAAATTTGGGCCTAGGGCGGTCGATCATCTCGCCCTAGGCCTAAGACGGCCCTGTACGAGAGGGAGCCCTTCCATTGTACTATATCTTTCCTTTTATAGGTTTTTCTCAAAATCTCTTCTTCTCGTAACATCATGTCACATGTCATTGGTCTATCCTTTTTCCATTCCCATTAATATAAACTTTAGTTAGAACCATCATTTGGGGCATACATGAAAATTTTGGGGCATATTGAATAAGACAAAAACAGGGTTGGAAATAGTGTTTCTAGGGTATCCCTTATCTAACCTATTTTCATAAATGTGAAAATACCCTTGAATGATTAGTGTTAAATTAGTGTTAATTTTATTAATTAGTTGTTAATGAGTGTAGTTAGGTTAGTGTTAATTTAGGATAATAATTTTATTTATAAAGAGAGTTAGTGAGTCATTTTAGAGGAGCAGGAGGAGGAGGAGAGAAAAAAACTTCTTTTTTTTTTTTGAGACATTTGTGATTGTTGATAGATGTGTGATCCAAATTCGAGTGAGGAAGGTGAATCTTCATCACGTAAACCTAAGAAAATACATATCAATTACGATGGAGATCCGGAGATGGCTTATTTGTTGGATTATGAAAATGATTTTACCCAAACTCAATCTCAAACTCAAATTTTTTCTCAAGCTCAAGATGATGACTTTTTGGAGCCAAATCCCGAAGATGAGTACATGGATGAGGAACCCAATGCTAATAATACATAGGTATGGTTGTAGACGTTGTTTAATGTCCATTTTGTAGCTTGAATTCACCAAAAATTTTGATTTTGTATGTAGTTCGGCGCAACAGAGTTAGGTTCGGCAGATAATTTGTATGCCGAACCTTGATAAATAAGAACAATTTTGCTTATAATTTTAATCCCCAATAAGCCGAACACATTGATAGGTGTAGAATACACCGTATTTACTATCTAGTAGTTACGCTTTCTTTGCTATTTTTCTTGTGAATTATGTACTTTACGTGTGTTCTTGAGTTATTAGGTATTCTGGAGTCGCACGGAAGAAAAGAAGCGAAAATCACCCAAATTGAGGCGAAAAGGGCAAAGTGTCATTTCACATGCTATTGGGAACCAAACCAAAGGTTAAGGGGTTGCCAGATGGGTGGCCCTTATCCAGAAGGTGGGTGTGCTGTTAGCACCCTAATCCTCTTCTACCCTAAATCGGGAGGTGTTTCTTCCATCTATTTCACCTCATTTTGTTCCACCCGAAAACAAGAGAAAAACGCGATTCTTGCCATTAAAGACCGGATCGAGGCAGTGATAGAGAAATTGAGACATGAATAGCAGATTATGTTCGAATTATGAGCTAAAAGGAAGAGGATGGTCGGTTCGGTTAATAAATGGATTTGACAACTGCTTGTTTAGGGATTTGAATGCGGGAAATCAAGATGGTGGACGAAATGATGATTAATGGCAGGAAAATGGATGAGATTCAAGGGTTTGATGGTTATGAATAAATAAGAAGAAATCGGTGAAGGCATTAAGTAATTTGTTGAATTGAGATGAAGTTAGGGTTCGGAGAAAAGGAATTGATGGCGGAATCGATATGGGTTTGATAGAAATAGTCGATTTGAGCAGATGGGTTCGATTCTGAAGGAATGGTAGGTGATGATCTAATGTCTTGGTAATGGGTTATTACGGGAAATGCAAGTAATGCTCTCTGAGGGTTGTTCGAGCTTTGAGATGATGGAGATAGAGGGTATGGATTGGATTTTCTGTGGCTGTTGTCTCAATGAAGGAGTTGATGATGGTGTGAAGCTACATTGCGTTGCAATGAGGACTAGTAGAAAGTGGCAGTCTTGGTGCAGTGACAGTAGTGATATTTGCGAGTGAAATGGCACGAGAAGGCTTGAACTTGAAGCTGTGAGGTTAGTGGTCTTGGCGTGAATTTGAGAATGGAAACGAAAGAGATGGTTTGAAGTGTTAGTGTGCTCATTGGTATTGGAGAGAGGTGCGAGTTTTAGGCAAGGAGTTAAACCGTTTCGCAGTAGAGGAATGTGATGTTGGTTTGAGGAGAGTGTGCAAATCTGCAAGGTGTTAGAGCTAAGCTGGTACTGGTGATTGTTTCCAAAGGAGTTGAATGATAATGCAGGTGAGGAAGACTGAATTACAGGGGGGAAGTTCGGATCCGCAAGGTGTGTTGAATGAAAATTTAGATGTATGCTTAGGATTGCATTTGGTGTTATGATGGGTACACTTATGAGCGGGTGCATCTACAAATACAGACTAGAATGGTTTGAGGCAAAGGCTGGAGAGGAGTTTCTTTGGCAATGAGAGGATAAGCTGGAGGCTGTAGGATGTAGTGCGAGGCAAGAGATGGAGGCCGACACAAATGCGAGAGAGTTGTTGTTGCGGTTGGTCGCTCTTTGGAGTTAGTGGTGAAGCTCGGAAGTGAAGGCTATTGCGGCTGCGAGTTATGGAACTCAGGGACTGTGGCGAAAGCGGAGTCGGGTGGTCTTTGTCTTTGTAATGAATACAAAGGGAGATGGTGTTGATGTTTTCGGGATGCGCTGCCACTGATGAGAAATACAGGGCTATCTTTGCCATTGATGTGGAGATGAGAAGAACCAGGATGGTTGCCATGGGTATTTGTGGTGTGTATGATTACGGGGTATGAGTTTCGGAGTTCAAGGAAAATTTGGTGGTGGATATGATTGCAGGTGGCCTATGAAGATGGTGCTATTGAAGTTAAGAAAACAAGAAATGGGCACAATTTGGTGACAACAATGCAATGATGGAGCTGGTGTTTTGGGATCTCGGGGGTGAGTAGTGCAAGGCTGCGGGGAGGTGGTTTATGGGCGGGTAGAATTGCGGAAAGGCTGGAGACGAGTTAAAAGCTACAAGAATTTTGCAGGTGGAGTTTGAACTGGATCTGAAATTGAGCTTGGGAGGAATGAAGGGCCAACATGGCTGTGACTTAAGTTGTGAAGCACAATGATAGTGCAGCACAGCTATGGCAGAAGTAATGGCCTATGCCAATGCCACTCAGCCCAATCAGCCAGAGATCTGACTTAGCTGACTAGAACCAGCTGACTCACCCTGACTCAATGATCTGACCCGGTTTGACTCAGTCACTTGACCGAGTTGACTCGACCGTTTTGACTCGTTGACCGGTGACCGGTTTGACTTTGCCGGTCACCTAAGCTACTTTCCGGCGACCTTTCCGGCCAAGTTCCGGCCACAATCCCAGTTTTCCGGCGACCGTTTTTGGGCAGAGTTTTCTACATGGGTTTTCTCACACATGGGCTTGGAGGACTTCTATCTAGTGCACTTTTGAAGATTAGACCTAGTTTTGGAAGGGAGGAAAAGCTATAAAAAGAGGAATTCTATATCTTTTAGGAGGACCGAATATCTTTTTATCTTAATCTCTTATTATTATCTTTTGCCTCTACTTTGTTTTCTAGGGTTTAGCACCATGAAGTCTTTTCTCTTTCTTCTTGTTATGAACTCCATGAATATGAGCTAGAGTTTTCTTTTGGTTATGGAATAAGTTGGATTTCCAAACATGGGTTTTAATTCAATAAATTAGTTTTCTCTCATATTATCGTTTATGATTCACCATCAATATTGTTACATGATTTGAATACTATTTAGTCGAGTCGCGAATCGATTGAGTTTGTTTTCATCTCTCTTGCTAGATTAGGGTTTATTATACGCAAAAGTGATAGATTCCTGATTACAAGTAGCATAATTGTGATTATTGCTTGTAGTGATACATCCTAGTAGTCACATGTGAACTATAACCTTTGTTAAATCGGATTAGTGCGCTTTCCACGTTCGATTGCTTTGATTGGCCTTATTTCATACAACCTAATGCATCTAGGGAATTAAACTTGATTAGTGCTTTTACACGTTAGGTTGTTCCTTTAGATAGAATTCATATTCGCATCTTTTAATGTGTTTGTTGATGACATGAGGAGATTTGCGGGATATACTTGCGATCAAGGTATTCTAGGGTCTTTGATAAAAGTTGAGATTAAAATATCAATTCTAGTTATTGTGTTGAAAACATGTTTGAGAATGAAAACGAAATCCATGACCAATACTTTCTTATCCTTGATTTGCGTGTTTACTTTTTATTATTTTGTTTTTATTTTATTTTCGTTTATAAAAATCAGAAAACCCCCGGTGTTACTTATAGGGAACCGAAACAATTTGACAACCTAGACCTCTCTGTGGGATCGATCCTTTCTTGCCCTTGCTTCATTATATATTTTGAGTAGTAAGAAAGTGTAATTATATTTGTGTCGGCTGACAACCGGTCAAATTTTGGTGCCGTTGCCGGGGAGGCAGCGGTTGTCACTTATTTTTGGTTTCTTATTTTTTGTTTTGTTTTTAGTTTTTGTTTTATTTTTCTTATTTCTGGTTTTTAACCTTGGTTTGAGAATTTTATTTGGTGCTTGTTTCTCATGGAAGGAGCATACTATATGGATGAATGCGGTTTTCAACAACCTCAACAATACGACAACTACCAATTCCATGGGTATAATCAAAACCAATTCATTGGTTATGACCAATATTCCATGGAACCTTATGGTTTTCCTCAACAACCTTACGTGTGTGAACAACCACAAGGATGGGAGGATTCTTATGCTCGTGAGCAAAAGTCTCTAATTTTATAGATAAAGTTTCCAACTTTTTACAAGAGGAATTTCAAAAAGAAAAAGAGACTACAAACGAGCAACTCCAAGAACTTCGTGAAGGTATGGCTAGCTTGCGAAGAGGCATTGATCAATACAAGGAAGATATGGATAATTCTAATGTGCATATGGTTTGTGATGAATATTTGATTGATGCTAATGTGGAAAAAGGCCAATCCTTGGGCACTTTCGTGGATAATTGTGTAGTTAACTCAACTCTTGATCGTAATAATGATCATTCACCTATTCAAAAGGATGAGTTAGAGATTAGCAACACTAAATTCAGCGAGGACCAATCTTATGTTGACTATGATAGTGACGGTGATTATGATACATTGCTTGAAACAACTCATGGTGACATCTCAGAGGAGTCTTTTTGGGATCAAGATGAAGACGAAGAGGAATATGTCGACACTTGTGTAGATTACTCAAGCATTGATCTTAATAATGATCAAGAGCCTATTCAAAGGGTGGAGCTTGAGGATGATGCATTTTCGAGTGTTCTAGAAAAGTTTCTTATAATAAAATTTGGATCCGCAAAAGAGTATATGCCTTACAACAAAGAGGAGTATGTTGAGAATGAGACCGTTATGACCACTATTGTGGAAGACCCAATTGAGCTTGCAAATGATTGTAATGATGATGTTTATGTCGAGACTTTAGTTACGGCAGAAACGGACGAAGAATGGTTGCAAGGTTTGATAGAGGACCATGATATACAAGAGGTGAATAATTCACTTAAGTTTTTCAAGGATGAAGAGGATTCCGTGATACAAGAGATTGTGCAAGGTTTGTCTAACCCGTTGCCTATTGTTTCTTCTCCTTTACCTCTTATTGGTTTGAATGTATGTGCTTCGAGAATATTGTTGAATGACTTTGTTTCTCGATATCCTCCATTAGAGATACTTGATTCTCATACTATGCAGGTTTTGGAACAAGAAACCGTGGAAGTACCCGACTTCTATATTCTTTATACACTTCCAAGTGTGGACAAGAATAAGTGTTGGGGAAGCTTTTATCGGTTCATAGCTTCACTTTTGCTTTATATTACTAATATTTGTGTGAAGCTAGTGTTTGTAAAACAGGTTCTATGGAAGGATCCCCAACTTTTCAGATTGTTGGTATATGGACGATAACAAAAGAGTCGGGCTGACGACTTTAAACCAAGCGCTAAATGGGAGGCAACCCATAGGTTTTGTATTTTAGTCCCTTTTATTTTTTATTTTTATAGTTTTCATATCATATTTGCATCCCCAAGTTTAATTTCATTGCGTCCGAAATCTATCTTAGAAGAGAATTATGACGAATACCTTTTCGTCAGAAAAATTCAGACTGCACGTAGTTCAGTCCAGAGACCGTAACTGTCAGACCGTTTATCGAAACACTGTGCCGTTTTGACACTTTGTAGAAAACACGTAGATGAACAACTTTTGTGAAATGGAGTTTTTCCAAATTCCTTACCAATTTGTACAGTTTTTGCGTTTTATCTGCTGTTACGTCAGAATTCAGAATTTTCGGTTTTACACATTGAGGACAATGTGAAGTTTAAGTGTGGAGGAGTCTTTTGCATATAGAATTTTTAGCCTTTTTGAGTCAAAATTTTCAATTTTTTTTTGTATATATTTGAATAAAACTCCAACTTGTAGTTAGTTTAGAGTCACATAGTATACATGTCGCTAAGATTACATCGAGAATCTCATAATGAGTGACTGAACTTAGAGATGACAGAGAACATGATCGGGTTTCTTACTTGTATGAGAGTTAAAGTTGGATTTAACCATGCCAGTGGCAAATAAGGTGCGGACTGAATTCGGTATTAGAGTAGTGATCCCCTATAGTGGAGACTACCCATGTTACATAATGTGAGGCACCGACCTTCAATTCTTTGTACTGTCTAAATATGTGCTTTTAGAGTGTGTGTGTCACCGCACGTTAATTCCGGGCAGAATGGTGAGCTGCCCAACCTCCCACCATAGAAGCACTATTTTGATCTCTTGAGTGCTATTTTTGTCAATCATGTTGGTGACATCGAATTGCTAACTTACATACCACTTGTAATCTTGGTCCATAGAAACACCATCATCATCAACAAGAGGAGCATCACAAATTTGAAAGAAAGTTGAACACGTTTGAGGTTTACAAGCAACAATACAAAGAGTGAAAATTATCAAGATGAGAGTTCGAGAAGTTTATGATATCGAGACATACAAGTTGTGAAGAATCAAGCGGTACAATACTTATACCATGGCCTTTGTACTTACATTTTTATTGTTTTTTTTGTATTTTATTTTTCTCTTGTCTCAAAAAAAAAAAATATTAAAAAAAAATTATAAAAAAAAAAACGAAAATTAGAAAAAAAAAAAGAAAAAAAAAGACAAGAGAAAATTTTTAGGTTCGTTACTAGTTTTTATTATTTTGTTTTGTTTTTATTTTGTATTTATTTTTCTTGTCTCATAAAAAAATATATAAAAAAAAAGAAAAAAATATATATATAAAATTTAAAAAAAAAAATTGAAAAAAAAAAAAAAAGATAAGAAAAATTTGTTGTTTTATATTTTGGGTTTGTATAGTTCGTTTTTAGTTTTGTATTCTTTCAATAAAGCCAATGGAAAGAAGGAATATCTATAATGAAGTTTCAAGCGACAAGGAATTTGAGGGAAAGAATCATATTGTCAAGATTCTACGAGGTTCAAGAGTTATCATCAAGAATTGAAGACCGAAGACGAAGATGAAGACACCGATAGAAGACCGAAGACGTTTCTATGGATGATGTGAGAGTGGTGCTAGCTGCACGTCGAACGGATAACGAGGTAAGTAAGCATATTCCCACCTTCGTTAAATGGTTGATTTCCTTTCGAAGAGATCGTCAGAAAAATGGGTTTTCAAAACGAATAAAAGATGTGGGTTTTCAAAATATTTCGGAGGGTTTTGCCTTCCTACCATTCAACGTGTCGCAAGATTCTTCTTCATTCCTACCTGGACACATGTGTGACCCATAAAGAGCTGTTTATTATTGAGTGCAATATCATAAAACCCTTTCTTGTGAGGCAAGAGTCGAGACTTTCGATCACTCCGAACCCGAATTTTAGTCGAGAAGGGATGGTTATTTCTCTCTCAACTTTTAAGAATGAGATTGTGTTCATTTATGTGTCTAACTTCTTATGACTAGTGTGCAGAATCTCTATGTCTTCTTAGCGCGTTGGATGCTATCATTACGGAGAACTAGTAAGTTGGAAAAATAGGTTTTGTGGGTATATCTCTAGTAAACCCTCACGAGACTATAACTCGTCCACTAGGGACACCTAGGGGTTTAAAGGCTTGTTATTTATGCTAAAAGTGACCGTAGCCTCGACGACACGGAGTTGTATGTATTTTTCATAATTATTTTGTTTGATTTGCTCGAGGACTAGCAAAGTCTAAGTGTGGGGGAATCTGATAGGTGTAGAATACACCGTATTTACACTATCTAGTAGTTACGCTTTCTTTGCTATTTTTCTTGTGAATTATGTACTTTACGTGTGTTCTTGAGTTATTAGGTATTATGGAGTCGCACGGAAGAAAAGAAGCGGAAATCACCCAAATTGAGGCGAAAAGGGAAAAGTGTCATTTCACATGCTATTGGGAACCAAACCAAAGGTTAAGGGGTTGCCAGATGGGTGGCCCTTATCCAGAAGGTGGGTGTGCTGTTAGCACCCTAATCCTCTTCTACCCTAAATCGGGAGGTGTTTCTTCCATCTATTTCACCTCATTTTGTTCCACCTGAAAACAAGAGAGAAAAGCGCGATTCTTTGCCATTAAAAGACAGATCGAGGCAGCTGATAGAGAAATTGAGACATGAATAGCAGATTATGTTCGAATTATGAGCTAAAAGGGAAGAGGATGAATTCGATTCGGTTAATAAATGGATTTGACGCTACTGTTTAGGGATTTGAATGCAGGGAAATCAAGATGGTGGAAGAAATGATGATTAATGGCAGGAAAATGGATGAGATTCAAGGGTTTGATGGTTATGAATAAATAAGAAGAAATCAGTGAAGCTGTTAAGTAATTTCTGTTGAATTGAGATGAAGTTAGGGTTCGGAGAAAAGGGAATTGATGGCAGAATCGATATGGGTTTGATAGAAATAGTCGATTTGAGCAGATGGGTTCAGTTCTGAAGGAATGGTAGGTGATGATCTAATGTCTTGGTAATGGGTTATTACAGGAAATGCAAGTAATGCTCTACGGGGTTGTTCCTGAGCCTGAGATGATGGAGATAGAGGGTATGGATTGGATTTTTCCTGTGGCTGTTGTCTCAATGGAGGAGTTGATGATGTCTGTGAAGCTACATTGCAGCTGCAATGAGGACTGGTAGAGAAGCTGAGCAGGGTGCTGGTGCCGAGCTGACATGCTAGTGATGTTGCAGGTGAAATGGCCTGAGAAGGCTTGAACTTGAACTGTGAGGTTGAGCTGGTGCTGGCCAGCGAATTTGAGAAGGGAAACGAAAGAGATGGCTGAAGTGTTGAGTGTGCTCACATTTGGTATTGGAGCAGAGAATTGCGGAGTTCGGGCAAGGAGTTAAACCGTTTCGCAGTAGAGGAATGTGATGTTGGTTTGAGGAGAGTGTGCAAATCTGCAAGGTGTTAGAGCTAAGCTGGTACTGGTGATTGTTGCCAAAGGAGTTGAATGAGAATGCAGGTGAGGAAGACTGAATTACAGGGAAGTTCAGATGCCGCAAGGTGTGTTGAATGAAAATTTAGATGTATGCTTAGGATTGCAGCTGGTGTTATGATGGGTACACTTATGAGCAGGTGCATCTACAAATGCAGACTAGAATGGTTTGAGGCAAAGCTGGAGAGGAGTTTGCTGGCAATGAGAGGATAAACTGGAGCTGTAGGATGTAGTGCAGGCAAGAGATGGAGCTGACACAAATGCAGAGAGTTGTTGTTGCAGTTGGTCTGCTACTGGAGTTGGTGGTGAAGCTCAGAAGCTGAAGGCTATTGCAGCTGCAGAGTTATGGAACTCAAGGGACTGTGGCAGAGCAGGTCAGGTGGTGCTGTGCTGTAATGAATACAAAGGGGAGCTGGTGTTGATGTTTCCAGGGATGCGCTGCCACTGATGAGAAATACAGGGCTATGCTGCCATTGATGTGGAGATGAGAAGAACCAGATGGTTGCCATGGGTATTTGTGGTGTGTATGATTACAGGGTATGAGTTTCAGGTTCAAGGAAAAGCTGGTGGTGGATATGATTGCAGGTGGCCTATGAAGATGGTGCTGGAGGCAAGAGAGGGTGATAACCCATTTTGGGATCTCAGGTGGAGATAGTGGGCCGAAGCTTTTCTTAACAAGTGCGCAAGATTAAAGAAAATTTTTATCGAATATTCTTGGCATTTAGGGATAATAAAGGAATTCATGGAATAAATGGAATTAAGGTGTTTATGGTTGGCGGAAGTTATTAGTCCATGGCATCATCAAATGGATACTCAACGAAGTCCTTTTCATTTGGAAACAAGTTGGAGACGAGAGATTTTTCTAAGATTGCTTCGCTTTCACACTGCATTTGTTCTTGTTCTTCACATAATTTTTGGTGGCATCATCTTTATTTGAGTAGATCGCCACCACGTTCGATTCTCATCGTCTAAAGAGCTTTAATCAAAAGAATGATAAGTCATTACTTAATGAGTCTTGCTTTTGCGATAAATCAAAATTCTCTTTAGACAAGTTATTTGACTTAAATTATTGCTCCATCCAAGCATCTCTTTCAACTCGAGAACAATGATCGGCGAGTTAGAGGAATTTGCTGACAAAGAAGCGAGTCATCCCTTTGTCAAAGAAAGGAACCTCATGAAGAGGAGGCTTGGGAAGGAAAGTGATTGGAGAAGTAGCAGGGGTGACAACGGGAGGAGGTATAAGCGTTTGTAGTAGGGCTGTTATGAGGAACATGGTCTATGAGGAGTTGAGGTATAGGAATGTTGTCGTTGAAGTATTGAAGTTAAGAAAACAAGAAATGGGCATCTTTTGGGAGTATTATCGGACTGGTGACAACAATGCAATGATGGAGCTGGTGTTTTTGGGATCTCAAGGCCAGTGAACGAGTAGTGCAAGCTGCGGGAGGTGGTTTATGGGCAGGTAGAATTGCGAGAAGTGGGCGGAGACGAGTTAAGAAGCTACAAGAATTTTGAAGGTGGAGTTTGAATTGGATCTGAAATTTAGCTTGGGAGGAATGAAGGGCCAACATGGCTGTGACTTAAGTTGTGAAGCACAATGATAGTGCAGTACAGCTATGGCAGAAGTAATGGCCTATGCCAATGCCACTGCTACCCACCCAATCTTATCCCTCGCGGGTCTCATCTTTATGGATCGACTTAGCTGACTAGAACCGGTGACTCACCCCGACTCAATGATCGGCCGGTTTGACTCGGTCCACTTGACCGAGTTGACTCGACCGTTTTGACTCGTTGACCGGTGACCGGTTTGACTTTGCCGGTCACCTAAGCTACTTCCAAAGATGAAGAAGATGCGACCTTTCATAAGCCAAGTTCCCACAATCGATTTTCGGCGGCCGTTTTTGGGCGATTTTCTACATGGGTTTTCTCACATGGGCTTGGAGGACTTCTATCTAGTGGACTTTTGAAGATTAGACCTAGTTTTGGAAGGGAGGAAAAGCTATAAAAAGAGGAATTCTATATCTTTTAGGAGGACCGAATATCTTTTTATCTTAATCTCTTATTATTATCTTTTGCCTCTACTTTGTTTTCTAGGGTTTAGCACCATGAAGTCTTTTCTCTTTCTTCTTGTTATGAACTCCATGAATATGAGCTAGAGTTTTCTTTTGGTTATGGAATAAGTTGGATTTCCAAACATGGGTTTTAATTCAATAAATTAGTTTTCTCTCATATTATCGTTTATGATTCACCATCAATATTGTTACATGATTTGAATACTATTTAGTCGAGTCGCGAATCGATTGAGTTTGTTTTCATCTCTCTTGCTAGATTAGGGTTTATTATACGCAAAAGTGATAGATTCCTGATTACAAGTAGCATAATTGTGATTATTGCTTGTAGTGATACATCCTAGTAGTCACATGTGAACCATAACCTTTGTTAAATCGGATTAGTGCGCTTTCCACGTTCGATTGCTTTGATTGGCCTTATTTCATAGAACCTAATGCATCTAGGGAATTAAACTTGATTAGTGCTTTTACACGTTAGGTTGTTCCTTTAGATAGAATTCATATTCGCATCTTTTAATGTGTTTGTTGATGACATGAGGAGATTTGCGGGATATACTTGCGATCAAGGTATTCTATGGTCTTTGATAAAAGTTGAGATTAAAATATCAATTCTAGTTATTGTGTTGAAAACATGTTTGAGAATGAAAACGAAATCCATGACCAATACTTTCTTATCCTTGATTTGCGTGTTTACTTTTTATTATTTTGTTTTTATTTTATTTTTCGTTTATAAAAATCAGAAAACCCCGGTGTTACTTATAGGGGCAGAAACAATTTGACAACCTAGACCTCTCTGTGGGATCGATCCTTTCTTGCCCTTGCTTCATTATATATTTTGAGTAGTAAGAAAGTGTAATTATATTTGTGTCGGCTGACAACCGGTCACACATATATGACAAGTATTTTGGCTTTTCAAGTCAAACACGAATGAGCCGAACTTTAAAGATCAGCTTTCAAATAGTATTGCGAATGATCCGAACCTAACCCCAAACGATAGTGAAGTCTACTAATGGAGAACATCAAGGTCCAAATTAAACTCATTCAAATCAATGAGATATTATCTTCATCCTCAAGATAATAAAAATACGAAAACAACGCAAAAAGAATGAGGCCATTCCGACATCGGACGAAGAAGTTATGGCCAAAATAAAATCTAAAAACTTGAGTGTATAGAGATAAGTTCGGCTGATAACTCATCATCACGAGTTAGCCGAACATGGAGCCTAAAAATCAAGATTTTCGAAGTGTTTACAGAGATAAGTTCGTCTTAAAAGTAATCTAATCGAGTCAGCCGAACCTGACAACCACCTGGGGTAAATTTCAATTGTCAGGTTCGGTCGGAAAAGGTTGGCAAGGTATTAGCCGAACCTGACAGTGTTTTGGGACATGTTTGGACGCAAAATTGACTTTTGTCTCAAGGAGAAACGGTTTCGGAAGGATTCTAAAGCCTAACTTTGAGAGCTCTATATAAGAAATCCTTAAGAAGAGATCTTTCAATCTTTATCGTCTCTTTACACCACATTTTATCATTCAAATTATCTTCCACATCATAAAAAATACATCCAAAGCTCTAAAACAACATGCATCAATTTTGAGAAGAAAAATCAAGTTAGAGGTTCGCGATCACCACCATATTCATCATCCCCTCCTCCCCCTCCACCACAATCTTCATCATCACCTCATACTACACCCTTATTTTCATCATTATCATCCTCTTATTCTACAGGCAAACATCCACCTATGTCATTTCCCCTTTTCCCTGCATGCAAGTTTTTGGTGCCACCACCTCGAGGTTTGGGAGTTTTTGAATTAGAAGTAGTCACTTCCATTGTTTTCCTTTTAAGCTTCTCTTTGAATTTTCCCGAATGGGTGCTAAAACAAATGATACACCTTAATTAATTTTCCAAAATAAATAAATATGACTCTACTAAACAGTCACTAGTGGAAAACAGCAATTCCGCGACCGCCAGGACACGTCATATATACGAGTTAAACGACCTGTTCTAGGGTTCTCTAAATGGGTCGTTTATAAAGCGTTTTTTTAATTGCACGACCCTTATTGCGTGGGTCTCTGAACAGAGACCGTTTCTTACGGTAACTAGATGTTGACCCGCGGTACTAGTCGTAGATTTGAATTATAATATAAAAAAAAAATCAGATTCAGATCAGCTGAAATGTCTGAATGGCTGAATCTGAATTAATCTTACTGGTATTTAAGTCAAACAGTCAAGTTAAGTCAAACTACAGTCAAGTCAAACTATAGTCAAACTGAAATTCAAATGCACCTCAAATTTAACTGAAATTCAAATGCAACCTCAAATTTAACTGAAATTCAAGTGCAACTTCAAATTTAACAGAGAATTTTAACATTCATTCCATTGGGTGTAAAACTACAAAAAAAAAATGAAATACTGAGTTCAGATAATACATGTCCAAGATTGCTAAGTTCTGAGAAGTGACAACAACATGCTAAACTAATAAACTGATAAAAAAAACAAAATGATAATTCATCTCCTCTTATGACAATACTTCACAAATGATATCAAGCAGAGCATCAATGTTTTGTGTCCTTGGTTCACATGCGACTTCCTGCAAAGCAAATCAACAAAAGTACAATGACTTCGTTCAGTTCACAATACACGTAGAACAAAATAAGTTACTAGATATAGGTCATGTACAACAGTGTGAGGTAATTCAACAGACATTCTAGCAATGGGTAGTAGCTGAAAGCACATGTGTGAGGTAATTTGACATATAGGTCATGTAGATAATAGTTATTGGCTCATTAATTGCAGGGATCAAACCATAATCGTTTCCATTCTACCAGACTAATTAAGATCACAACTATAATTCACATCATTTGAACAACTTACAATCCAAGCAAAACTCATTGTAATATACAATCATAAACTCATCTTATTTCCAATCCACCCATAGCTGCAATCTCATTTCAATCATCACCAACAATCTCAATTTCCCTGAACTACTACGTACCACCAGATTCAATAACCTCATCATTAAGAGTGCTAAAAACATGTTTCCTGCATCATTTGCATACATACAAATTCTCTGTGATTCAACCATAACCATAACCTAATCTAGGTCATGTTTGAGGTAAATTTGACAAATCAAACCTTAGTTGTAGGTACTCTAGAAGGGCACATCACATATGTAACTTAACAACTAATAATATTAGTTGGGTGGAAGATGTATACAAATACATGCAGTATTGGCCACAAACTGCAGGAAAGTTATCACACAACCATAACTACGATAGGAGATGATTGCAAAAAAAAACAGAAGCTTCAGGGAAATCGAAGGCAGATACAGGGGAAGAAGAAGATACTTGCACAAGCTAAACTAGTAATCATATGTGCGCAGGGGAGCTAAACAAGTACTAATTGTCAAGGTTATGATTATACAATGCCTTTAAGATGCCCAGGAAAACTCACATGTGGGCAGGGGAGCTGCATGATTTCCACCAGTTGAATTATAAGGTGCTGGGCAAGTTCATTCACGTACGTGTATCCCCATTTCTCGTGCCCTTGGAAAGATAACCAATTGTAGAAAATGAAATTAAAACGAAAGTAAACATAAAAAATATGGAATCTACTAGAAGAGACATGTAAGAAGAAATAGAATGAAACCTTACCTGAGCTTCTCCATTCCAATACTCATCATCTCCAACAGTTGTCAAAATTGATGGAGCTTCATTCGCATTTGCAGTGAAGACAAATGGATCTTACAAAGCATTCTTATTGGGGTCTGATCTTATTGGAGATTCCAAAACCAAATTCCAATGTTCCCTTGTCACATCTCTGCATTAAAAAACTTGTCTAGCTTGAGAAGCATGGATGAATGGCTCGTCGACTTCTTTTGAACTTCTCATAAACCTTCTGAAGTTGACAAACCTCAACTTTGTATCTGCATCCACATAGTCGACTCCCTACACTTGGACTTCCAGCTAGGTTTTCACCATCAGTTGACGGAGAGCCTTGTGAATTAAGCAAACCCCTTGGCCAATTAGCTTCATTTGAGCTAGGAGTAGTACTTGGTGATCTAGTACTAGCAGACTTAGTACTTCCATACCGAAATCGGCTGCTACCTCCAGCACGAGGTGTTACCTCAGCTCTATAGTTGCAGATCATACCCAGGTGAGCAGCACAAGCATTTCCAGTATTCCCACCTCCTTGTATTCTCCTTGATGTTAACTGCACAATTCAGGTGCAAGGTTCTGATAAGGAGACAAAAATGAAAGTAACTAAACCATTTGGAGGAATCCAATTCCTTTATAGTTCACTAACCTGTCATGTAATAAGAACTCGTTTGCAGTTCTAATTATATTCTCCTCGTATTGCAGCTCTCCTTGTATACTCATTGATGCCAACTGCATAATTCAGGTGCAATGTTCTGATAAGTAGACAATAATAAAAAGTAACTTGTGCTTACTTTAAAATTGCAGCAGTATTAAAGAACATATAACTTATAGCACCTGTTCAAATACCCAGAAACTTTTTCAAAAGCTTGCCTTATCTCTAACCCGAAAAGGGACCATTAGACGGCATGAGTAAGTTATAAAAAAAAACATATCGAAAAAGAAACTGAAACATGTGAAAAATTGATTTACCACTTCTCTGCTATCACGTTTAGGGTCAAGACTAAAACCATGAATGTCTTCCACAGAACGAAAAGCTTCCTGCACAAGATTAGATAACAAAATTCAGATAGAGAACCAAGGTAGTTTTCTCCACGCAAATACTTGGACTATGGAAATAATTATTCTCCACATACCTGCCAAAGTTCAAGCTCAGTTGCAATTTTGAGCTGCTCAAACCCCATGTCTTGGTACAGTTGTAAGTTTTCTGGTAGCAATAAGTCAGGTCTGTCTCTCTGGTCCTTGTATTTGTTAAGATTTGCAAGATGCATGGTTTCTGAAAATTTTGCAAAGCCTACGGAATTCAGTTGTTCTCTTGTACTTCTTACAAAACTGAAGGCTCGGTGCACAGTCATCTATGCAATAGAGAGAAATATTACACTCAAACTCATAAAGACTAAAAAATCAAAAATGCATATGAGATAAAAAGTGGTTGAAAGAAGGTCAATTAATAGCAAAGTTGATAAGATGTTCCATTGACATGAAGAAGCAGATGAAAACTTAAGGTGATTTAAGCTTCATAAAACCCATTCCAATTCCAAGCACTAAATTGAGTTATAACAAGCTTCAGACTACAACACAATGGAGACCAAGAGGTAAACCTAGAGTAAATAAGGAATCAAACCTAATTAAAATATCAGATGGCTTACCGCGTAGAATGCTTCTACTTTAGAGTTTTTACGGAGAATTTCAAAAACCGTTCTGCAAGTCTCCCATAGAAACTTGAACCACGGAGTAACAAGCTAGCAGTCAAATCTATCCTTTCCATTCTCTCCACCAACATAGCTCAGCATCAAGTCTTCGGGCCTCTTATCCGCTTCCAAGTCATCAACGTCTAGAGCTTCTTCTAAAGCCTCTTCCTGGGTCTTTTGATAGACACATTTTTGTGTCTAATTTGATCTCAATACTATATATTGTTGGCACTCGATTTTGTACTAATTTTGGTGTTTTGTGTGTTTGTAGGTATTTTTGAGCAATAAATATTTTTGGGAAATTCGGCTCGAAAAGTTGATAAAGGCACCCTCGGAGGACATTTGCTAAACGGGCCCCTGCTTTGGATAAGAGGCACATCATTTACTAAGGGGCACCTTCTTTACTATTTGCACCCCAGGTGAAAGAATCGCTAACCGCACCCCATCACTTTGGTTAAGAGGCACCCTCTCCTTCTTCATTTTGAAACAGATTCACGGAATTTATGGGAGATTTTAAAGATTTAAGGCAAAGATATCTTCTTGCCTATTATACAGGAAGTTTCCATATCTTGAAGTTAAAAGAGATAATATATTTATGAGTTGGTTTTTATTCAAAAGGAGAAAGAAAATCTTGGGTTTTATTTAAAAAATAAAAAAAGATAATATCCCTAGGATTTTATTCTAGCAAATAAAGAAGATTTGTGATAATGGAGAAAGAAATTATTCATGAAATATCTTTCATTAAAGAGAAGATCTGATGGAGTTATGGAAGAAGATTTTGAAAAGATGTTTGAGTAATGGGTTGTTGTGTATAAATAGGGTGCTAGTAGAACCAAACAGGATTATCGAGAGATGGGAGTTTTGTGAGAGCAGAATCACTGTTTTATTCCTTTTCACCATTGTAAACACACCTTTTTGAGCAATGAAAAAATCCTTTGAGTGTGTTTTCACCATGCGTAGCTAGAACCCATCACTGGGACGACGGAGGAAGCTGTTTTTCACCCATGTGGTAATTCTATTTAATTCCTTTATGACTATTTGCACTATTATAATTGATTTATGATTTTTCTTGATTATTTGTGAATTCGTTAGATGTCGCATGCTTAGTCTTAGGTACTTTAGATGCGTCATGCTTGTGAATTACATATAATTCTTTATAAAATCTACCTTGGCAAAGAATTAGAGTCGATGTTTGTTATTTTATGAGCTTTAATTGTCAGGAATTAATAGATGAACCGCATGAATGTGAGAATTGGTGGAATCCCGAGTCCCGTAACTCTCTTCATCTTGTGACATAAATTGTATATTTTCTCTATTTTTATTATTTTTTCTTTATTAAATCCTAAAACTAGCATGCTAGATAGTTACGCTGAATGATTCGCTTGAAAACTATTTTCGTGGAATGGTTCAGCACCGAAAGATTTATTTTTGATCCGACAACTGAGATTTAAAGCGCCTGAACCATTTAGCCTGGCGCGAATGGTTCAACATTGGTTGACGGATCGCTAATCTAGCTGCTAGATTAGCACTCCCATAAGACTTAGGAGGTAGTCCTGACTTCTAATCTAGGTGCTAGACTAGCACCCCATAAGACTTAGTCTAAAATCAATTTCAACAAGTCCGAGTGAACGACAACTCTACTTACCACTATTCAAAATTCGATTAATTTTTGGCGCCTCTGACGCGGACTTGTGTATAGATTTGTTTTTAGGTTTTATTTTTATTTTTATTATTTTTTTTCTTTTTTACGCCTTTTGGTATTTCTTGTTTGTTTTCAGATTTGGAACTAAGCTAAAGAAAAAGGAGAAAGCGGCGAAAACAAAAGCGAAGCCAAAGAAGGAAAGAAAAGAGGAATCCAAAAGGAGTGAAGAAGAAGATTTTGTATATTATTTTATTTTATTTTTTAGAAACTGCAATTAAGGTTTTTATTTTTGTAATATTTTATTTTTGGACATTTTTTTTCTTTGGGACATTGAACATTGGACTTTATTTTTAAAACCCTAAAGAAGGGTTGGTTTAAATATAAAGCGCACAGGAAGGACGACGATTCACGATCTTTGTCTCGGCCCCTCGGGTTCGTACATGACATAGGAGTTGTGGCCCGAGTCGACCTCAACGGTTCATCCCCCGTCTGGAATGGGAGGTAAGAATTCTAAACACCCGCGAATCCCCTGTCAGCGGGTTTACTGGATGATTTTGTATGCATATATGTTGAGGACCTGAAATCGGATTTAATTTTCTAGTAAAGGGCAAGGCCTGGCCATATAAGATAAGGGTTCGGATTTCATCACCGTTCTCTTCTTGCCCGCCTTAGGAACACGTAACCTACGCGAACCTAAGCCTTAAAATTTGGACTAGAACGAGACCGATAGGGTAACGAGCTTAATAGGAAAGTCATTCGAAAAATATTGGTTACTCTTTTAAGCATACTTCGAAGTTCATGATGGTTTCTGTGAGTTGAATGCGTGATTGCGCCGCCTTGTAATGCGGTGAGGCCTTGGGTATCAAAGCTCCACGCAGCTTCCTCGCCTCTATTCAACTTACTTAAACTCGGATTGATTCCAGAGGGGTTTGCTCAGATTGTAACGAATTCCCTTTAGAAGGATTAGAAGTTGGTCTAGAAACAATCTAAGTGGAGCCATCATGCTTTTTGTTTGCTAGAAATCAGTAGGTTTGTTGTGGTCGAGTCAGCCTTGTTTGTGCTTGTGTAGAATTCCCTTGCAGTTAGGATGTCAAACTGGTATTATAATAGCCATCACAATGAATATGAATATCCAACTGAACAATATGGACATCACTCTTTTTATGACCAGAGTGTGAATAGTGGTTGGGAACGCCAACCTTTTGAAGTTTATGGCTCATACCATGGTGAGCCCAATTACTATTCACATGAATACCGGTCATACGAGCAAAATTCCTATAATTCCTCTTCTCTAGATGAAGCACGTAAGATACTTGAGTCAACGTGTAAGTTAACTGAGTCAACACGTGAGTTTCTTTGAGACAACACATAGGTTAGAGTTAGAGACGGAAGAAAGAATTGCTCGAATTACTCTTGATTGCCAATACATTCTTTCCAATATCACCCGTGAAAATGAGAACAATTTTTATAATAAGGATGACGAGGTTAGATTTGGTAACACTAATTTAGATGAGGTTCAACCATTTTCATGTTATGATTATGATGAGGATAGTGTTGATGAAGAATTTAAAATATGTAGGCATAGTGATCAGGAATTTGTTACTCCGATTGAACTTTATAATGATAGTACTATTTCTGGTTCAAATCCCAATAATTTTAATGATTATTCACCTATTCGAAAGGATGAGGATTTGACTAGAGATACCCCCATTTTAGACGATGTAGTATTTCCTTTTGATTACGAAGCCAATGATGGTTTAGAGGAACGAGTATATTTTGAGTCTAGCGATTTAGAAACAATAGACTTAGAAAAAGAAAATGAACTCGTAGAGATGAGTGGGGATGTACCTGACTTAGAAGAATCAATTGACCATTTTCAGGAATCAGATGACCTTGAAATTAGGAAAGTTGTGACTAGTTTTTTTAGAGACACTGAAAACTCTAAGTTTGGGGTGATTATCATTCTCCATGTGCCTTAACTCTTAGAAAGGTCCCTAAATTGGGACTTGACATATGTGCCTCAACCATTTTAAAAGATTATCTTCATACACTTTTTCCGAACCTAGTTGTGTCCATAAAGAAGTTCAGTTGTTAAGAACCCATCCTCTGGTTGATGTGGTTAACCCATGGCTATGATACCACGATTGATTTTGTTTTCCCACCAAATATTTTTCAACCAATTGTGGGAACGTATAAGTTTCGAGATGTGTCAAATATTAAGTTTTAAGACTAAACCTAATTACTTTAGGAGATTAGGGTTGACACATTTGATTAAGAATGACCACCCTTTGTGGTGAATTGTGTGAGTCAAGTCCGATTGACTTAGAGGATCCCCGATTATTCGGAGTTATTGTTATGTGCTTCTAAGTTCTTAATTGAGTATTTCCAGACTCTACAACCTGATCTTAAGAATCCTTCTTTTGAGGAAGTCCAGCCCATGAAAACATTTTATTTAGACCCTTTTATAGAGCCTGAACCCGAACCACAACTAGATGTAGTTGTCTTAAACAAAACAATATATAAGGGTGTGTTGGATATCTTCCTGGTCTGTGGCAGTTTCCTCTTCTTGTGGTTAGCACTTTTTGATCCAGATGACCCGCAGTTATTCCGGCTGCTGTTATATGATTCTTCGAGGTGACTAATCTCTTCCATTGTCTGGCTGAAGACTTTAAACTTAGCACTTCTTGGGAGGTAACCCAATATTCTTGCAACACGGTAATATCTTTCCTTATGTCTTTTGCTTCAAATGGTAACAGTTTCTCCTTGTTCATGTTTTTAATTTCATCTTTAGAACATTGAGGACAATGTTAGATTTAAGTTTGGGGGTATGGGAGAAACTTTTTAGTTGCAATAAATTAATAAACTCCAGAGCCTAGAAATTTATGCTTATTAAGGATAGCACTAACCAATCTAAGTGGATGGAAGCATCTTGATTATAGGAGTTGAGGAACCAATCTGATTAGATGGAAACATCTAGAAGAGTCTATTCATAAAAGCACATAGCTCAGGTGTTAGAAAAGAAAACATGGTAGTTTCGCCATATCCTCGTGATGGAAACATCGAAAAGAATCTCGATCACTTCTTTTTTTTTCTTTTTCTTTTTACCATTGCTAGGGTGAAATAGAGTGACTGAGATACAAAAAAAAAAAAAAAAAAAAAAAAAAAAAAAAATTGAGACCAAACCATTAGACCAACCGGAATAAATTCAATAAAGTCGACCACTGGTACCCTTGTATATGCCAGTTGAGTTGACCTAGAGTTAGGATTATCGACCACTGGTTCCCTTGTATATGCCGGTTGTGTTGATATTAGTCCAGAACAAAGATATCTCGAGTCCATTAGGATGAGTTCACCTTAGTCAACATCATCTACGTTTTCTCTAAATCCATCTTCTTAATCTATCCATGTGATTGGTTGACTCGGTTTATGATGTCCGAGAAACTATCCCGAGCGAGAGCTCTCTTGTCACTTTATATGAATTTTAGTATGCTTGAGTGCAAACTCGTGTACAAAGAATTGGAATTTCGCATCGGGGTACTTCCTCCTATAGTCAATGATTGTATGCCAACCAAGGAGATTCTTTAGTGCCTTCCAAGGTTGCGTAGATAGGTAGGGTGCGGAGTAAAGGTTTTGTGGGTACACCTCGGTAAACCCTCAGGAGACAACACTCGCCACTAAGGCCACCTAGGGGTTCAAATGATTTTTATTTTCTCGAATAAATTTGCTCGAGGACTAGCAAATAATAAGTTTGGGGGTATTTGATAGACACATTTTTGTGTCTAATTTGATCTCAATACTATATATTGTTGGCACTCGATTTTGTACTAATTTTGGTGTTTTGTGTGTTTGTAGGTATTTTTGAGCAATAAATATTTTTGGGAAATTCGGCTCGAAAAGTTGATAAAGGCACCCTCGGGGGACATTTGCTAAACGGGCCCCTGCTTTGGATAAGAGGCACATCATTTACTAAGGGGCACCTTCTTTACTATTTGCACCCGGACATGAGAATCGCTAACCGCACCCCATCACTGGTTAAGAGGCACCCTCTCCTTCTTCATTTTGAAAGCAGATTCACGGAATTTATGGGAGATTTTAAAGATTTAAGGCAAAGATATCTTCTTGCCTATTATACAGAAGTTTCCATATCTTGAAGTTAAAAGAGATAATATATTTATGAGTTGGTTTTTATTCAAAGGAGAAAGAAAATCTTGGGTTTTATTTAAAAAATAAAAAAAGATAATATCCCTAGGATTTTATTCTAGCAAATAAAGAAGATTTGTGATAATGGAGAAAGAAATTATTCATGAAATATCTTTCATTAAAGAGAAGATCTGATGGAGTTATGGAAGAAGATTTTGAAAAGATGTTTGAGTAATGGGTTGTTGTGTATAAATAGGGTGCTAGTAGAACCAAACAGGATTATCGAGAGATGGGAGTTTTGTGAGAGCAGAATCACTGTTTTATTCCTTTTCACCATTGTAAACACACCTTTTTGAGCAATGAAAAAATCCTTTGAGTGTGTTTTCACCATGCGGAGCTAGAACCCATCACTGGGACGACGGAGGAAGCTGTTTTGCACCCATGTGGTAATTCTATTTAATTCCTTTATGACTATTTGCACTATTATAATTGATTTATGATTTTTCTTGATTATTTGTGAATTCGTTAGATGTCGCATGCTTAGTCTTAGGTACTTTAGATCGTCATGCTTGTGAATTACATATAATTCTTTATAAAATCTACCTTGGCAAAAGAATTAGAGTCGATGTTTGTTATTTTATGAGCTTTAATTGTCCGGAATTAATAGATGAACCGCATGAATGTGAGAATTGGTGGAATCCCGAGTCCCAGTAACTCTCTTCATCTTGTGACATAAATTGTATATTTTCTCTATTTTTATTATTTTTTCTTTATTAAATCCTAAAATCAATTTCAACAAGTCCGAGTGAACGACAACTCTACTTACCACTATTCAAAATTCGATTATCTTTGCATTCTCAGGTTTCTCAGTTGAAAGATGCAAAAAGTATTTGATCACCTCTTCCAGAGAACCAACATTAACTTGTTGGCATACAATCCGGTACTGAATCAGTCTGTTCTTTGCAAATCGACCCCTCCTCATCTCATACTTGTCTACAAGAAAATCACTTTGAAAGATTAACAAAGTAACACAGAAACCTAGTCAACTTGGATAAAAAAAAATCATCATTCTAAATCAAGTTCGAACTAAGAATAACATCATACATAATCAAATACTAATATACGTACAAGCACTGAAGTATTCATTTTATAACTATCATGTTGTTAGAAACAGAAATCCCATTACATTTGACATCAACCAAAACACAATTATTTCAAAGCAAACCTATTACTCCATCATAATCACTGAAAACATAACATGCTTGTATATTAACATCACCAAAACAGTAATCCTTTCACATGAATTGAGACAAAATCAGTTAAAACTAAACACATTACTTCATTACCTAGACCCCAATACATGATACAAAGACTAAATCTAACCAAACAAACCCCAACTTCAGTATCATGAAAATAACTAACATCACCCAGATACCAAAAAACCCAATGAAGACAGACAACCAAAAAGAAAATCAAGTGGAAAGAAAATAAAAAAAAAAAAATTAAAACTCCAATTTTGTACCTGATGAAGTTTGTAAAATAAAACCCTAATAACCGCACCAAATTGAGAAATCAACCTGAAATCAACAAATAATCGAAAAAATGGTTAAAGCCCAATGAAGAGAATCAACCAAATCAACAAAAAGAAAAAAAAAAAAATTAAAACTCAATATTTTGTACCTGTGAAGTTTGTAAAATCAATCCCTAATAAACAGACCAAATTGAGAAATCAACCTGGAATCAACCAATAATCGAAAAATGGTTAAAACCCAATGAAGAGAATCAACCAAATCAACAAATGAAGTTATAAGAAAAGAAAATAAAGAGAATTTGAATTGAAACCTAACTGTACCTGTTGTTGTTTGAAAAATCAAACCCTAACTTCACAAAATTCATAGATGTGGAAGGTTTATCGAGTTTTATTAGATTTTCAGATGAATAAATTCATGGTGGACTTTGGTTCGTGGTGGTGTTCATCGAGAAGGGGTTTTCTGCTGCGGCTATAGGGTTTGGGTGAAGTGAACGAAGTGAAGAGAGAGAAAGATAACGAGATATATATATAGGCTCGGAAAGTACCAGATTTAAATCGCAGGTTGAGGGTCGTTGAACCGGTAGTTCCATGATGGCAAAATAGTAAATAAAATTTCTAATTCAGAGACAGCTTATTAAGCTCTCGGAATTATTCCGTGTTTTTACCAAATCGGAGACCGCTATCTTTGGTCAACGGTCTAACTACGGTCAATGAGGGTCTCTGATGTGGGTTTCTAAATACCCATTTTCCACTAGTGAGTGTGATAAGTCACCTATAAATGGACAAGTTTATAGGAAGCTATTAGCCATACACAGAGTCAAGTTCGGCACATTCGATATTTATCGAATGAGCCGAACAATGTGTTGAACAGTGTAAGATGGATTATTAAGTAATCGTATCCAAGTTCGGCTGATTATCATAAAAAACAATTATGTTTAACACTCGGAGTTAGGCTCATTCGATATTCAAAACATTACATGTTTTGTTCGAACCCCATTCTTCGTCTGTAGAAAAAAATTAAGTTAATTTGCTAAATTTGAGCCGAACACTACTCTGGAACTACCAAAACCTAGAGGAATCATCGATTACATGTCATGAAATCAACGAAATACGAAAAACCAAGCAATGGGTTTGTGGGAAATACCTTTCTATGTGCAATTTTATAGAATCAGGGTCTATTTCTCGCTCTCCAACACCAATCAATCCACTATCCTCTTCATCTCTATCTTTTCCAAAAACCCTAGATTGAGATGCTACAGAAGCAACACCAGGATTCGACGTCGTATTTCTAGGGCATCGCTTAACACGAGGTGCCATATATGGGTTTAATCGAGAAATGAATCGAAAAATCAGACCTTGAGAATAAGGAGGGGGGGAGTTCGGTTCTGTTTTTTGGAGAAGAAGGGGGAGAGAATGAGTTTTTGATTTTGAAAATTTTCAGTTTAAAAAAATAATAATTAAGTAATGGTTAATTAATGGGTAACCGTTGATTAGTGAGGGTAATTAATTGGGGTAGTTAATTAGGGGATGGGTTAATTAGTGGGAGAGTTTTAGGATTAGAATTTAATTTAGTGGAAGGGCATTAATGTAATTTAACCTATGCAGGGGTATTATAGTAACTTAAGCATCATTAGGACACCCCTTATAATCTATCATTGGATGGCATAATAAGTCTGTATGCCCCAAATTTTTCTTGTATGCCCCAAATGATGGTTCTTTAGTTTTCCATTAATTCCTTCCTTACATGCTCTATTGGACCTGGGCCTTAGTCCCATACTTACGGGTATAAACTGGGCCAGGACGGGTAACCCGGCGTATTTCCTACTACACGTCAAGCCAGACAGGCCTCACAATCAGCTACCCAAAAAGCTGTCAGGCCAGGTAGAAACACTTATTTTGAGGCCAAAATTTTTCCTAAAACCCATTCTACAAGCAGGGAGGCCAAACAGGCTTCAGGTTTTTTATAATTGTATTGAAAATTTGTAGATTTTTTTTTTTTTGATACCAAACTACTTTTTATTCAAAATCAAACAATGTTAAGTACACGCCGGAAAGTCCGTCCAAGTTTGTCCTGGATTACATATCGATTCAGAAATTGAAGGTGCATATCTAGCCAAATTTGTGTCGTTGCGGCATATCCGAGATCACGAGTCCTGTCAGCAGCAAAGTTTGCTAAAGCATCAGCAAGTTGATTTGCTTCTTTGTAGACATGGAAAATCTCCCAAAGTGATAGTTGTTGCAGTAATTCCTTGATTTTATGTATGAGTGGTTGTATTTGCCAAGGGGGTGTGGTGCTAGTGGTGAGGTAGTTCACAAGGGAAATTGAATCAGCTTCAATGATGAGTGATGTGATGTTCATTCTGCAAGTCTGGTTAAGACCAATTAGCATTCCTCTCGTTTGACCATAATTCTGAGGTAAATCCTAATGGTTACGCAATAGCACAAAGCACCCTTCCTTCTTCATTGCGCACAATGATGCTGCTCCAGGCTATTCTGGGTTGTTTCTAGATGCGCCATCGCAGTTGATTGAATGCGCCATATTTGTAGATTGAATGAACTATAAGTTAAAATAGTCTTAAATAATTAATCTTCTAAATTAAAAAAAGAAAAAAAAAATCCAATATATAACCATAACACAACAATTTGCTCTAATATTCGAACAAAAATCCTTAAAAAATTTAAGTGGATACCAGGCCGGACTGTTCGGGCAGGTATCAGGCCAGGCTATTAAATTTTAGAGAAACCCGAGCCTGCCTGATGATGGCAATACAAATACTGAGATGCTTTGTGTCCTCAATGACAAATGGGAATTGTTTTTGATCAAATATCAGAAGCATAAAGCAGCATATCCCTTTTAGTTGGTCAGTCAATCCTAGGGTTTTGATCTGGTATCATGATGTCAAAACTGCAGGGAAGTGCTCAAGTAAACACTAGTCGGAATATCAGCAGACCTTTGTTACAAGAATTTCTAAGACAGATAAAGCGGAAAAATGATAGAAGCATGAAATGAAGAAGGGACTGCAAAAGAAAATTAGGGGATTACTTACAACTTGGTCTGCAATTAACCTAGCTGAGACACCCCTTGTGAGCATTCGTCCAATTAAATCACGAGCAGGTTGAGATATAGACTCCCATATGGCGGTTTCGAAATCCAGTTCCACTTTCTTGATTGCCTCAAACACTTTATCAGCGACTCACCCTTGAATGGAAGAACGCCAATTAAAAGGGCGTGAAAAATTACACTAGCACTCCAGATATCCACCTTTTCAGAATAATTCCCAATTAAAACTTCAGGAGCAACATAGGCTGGACTACCTACCACACCAGAAAATCTAAAGTAAGAGTCAAGAAGTCTTTCACAGCAGTGTGGACCAGAATCCACATTTGCAAACCATATAAAAACAAGCAAGCAAAACAAAACCCCGCTCCATATCTTACTGAAAGCATCTTCAACACTGGATAGACCATAGTAAAATCAAGTACACAAAACAAAACAGAGCAACTTCAACAAGAAGTGCACTCCCCTATCTTAATATGAAAACAACTTCAACACTGGGTAGCCTCTTTTTGCTAAAGTGTCATCAGCATTAAATTTGGTTCAACTGACATACAAAAACGCTACAGAAACTATATTTGTGCATCATCTAGCCACCATAGAGACAGTTAGGTACAGATAGATAAGAATCTTAAAGAAGATGCAGTTTTAATAGAGAAAAAATATATGGGTTGATGTGTTACTTGAACATTTCACAGGATAGGGATAGCATGTACAGAAAATTGGGCTACAGGAAAGAATCAGATTAGTACACGTGCTCTTGAAAGTGGTTAGTTAAATCGTTCTTGAGAGGAGAGAAATCAGCAAACTCGTTCGTGTTCTTGAGCGAAAGACCCAAGATCACCCAAATCTACAGAACCTCTCTTGACGCTAACAATCTAAATAAACTCAATTTTCTGACAATGAAATATAAACAACCAAACGCGGCTCTCGCTGCATGACTCCATCTCAACAAAAGAATGGTATGTTAATTGGCCAAACCATCACAATACAAATCTGTCAAAAACACACATATAGACATACATACCATCTGACTCTACCAGCGTCTACATTATGAGGAACTCATGCTGATTACATCCTCTTACACAATTATCAATTGGTTATCATCAACTCCTCATGCTGCCACAGTATGCATACAAATTACTGTGTCAAATGCTGATGATCCAAATATAAATGTGAGGTGCATTCTATTCCTAAGAGACAACAGGAAGAAAATATCTTAAAGACGCAGAAACTTAGAAAGGAAATATCTCCCAACCAAAAATACCGGACAAGAAACTAAATTAAAATGATTATGTGGGGGTACATTGCTAGGTGGAACTTTATAGACATCCATAGCACCTGCTAGTTACATGCAATTCCCTTGGATCTTTAAGACAGAGATAAACTCGAATAAGATTTTCAGATTTCATAGTGGCAAACTTCATAGCTAAAAATTGATGCTTCGCATCATTTTTTGCTTCCTTTGGTGGGTCCGCTAGTCGAAGGGTATATGATGTCAAAAATGCAGGGGGAAGTACTTGTATAAACATTGGTCATAATATCGGCAGCGCCTTTTCTATTATACTCCCTTCTATTATATCTTATTATGAGGAACGATGAATGAAATGAGTGTTTTTAAGTATTTTTTACAACTATACCCTTATGGATAATAATTTGTAAAATTTAGAAATCATTTATCTCTCAAATTATACCTTGAAAATCATTTTAAAACACACGTAACAGTATAAACATGAATATCAAATTATACATATTTATTATGATACCGATAATCAATCAAAAGGGTAGTTTTAGAGATATCAGGTAATGATAGATCCCAAGTAGGTCATCTAATGGTGGGACGGAGGGAGTATCTTATTACAGGAACTTTAACCTTTGTCACCTTGTCTAACACATGAATGTTGACATATTAAATGGAATTTGTCAGGCATAGCCCAAATGCAGCAATGTTTAATGCTTTTTGCAGTAGCTCTCTAGTTAATCATGGTACTAATATTATAAAATGATCTGCTTAGCAGAAGTTTGAGTCATTACCATGTGAAAACCTCATCGCTAATCCAAAATCCGCACGATTCATCCTCCCTGCTGCTGTCGTCAAGAATATATTCTCAGGCTTTATATCTCTATGAACCACGCCCATTTCCCGTTGCTCGGAATAGTGCCATTCTCTGACCATCTGATCAAGCAACCGTCCATCAAAACAAAAATCCATCAAAAGATGAAACGAGTCAGAATCCACATACACCGCGCGGTCAATGCCAGAAAACCAGGAAGCCTCGACAGATACTGCATTATATCCACCCCTATCTTCAAAGTCTACAAGCAAAATCCCCTCCTATCTTACTCTAACACAACCTTATGGACCCATATTTACCCAACCCAATCTCCTTCCCTGACGCTTTCTCTTGTTCAATCTACTTCTTCCTCCATAACTTAGTCCCACTCTCTATACACCCAATCTTCCCCCAATGTCCTCTCCCATGCGAATCCAATATTGAACTCCCACTAGCAGGTGGAGTTGCAATTCCGGGCTACCTAGTATTCTCACATTCACCATCGTCTCCAAACCCTCTGTAGAATTTATCTTCAAATAAAACGGAAGAAGGATAGAAGCATGAAGAAGAGACTGCAAACTTTGTCTGCAGTGAACCTTGAAGAATATTGCTAATTAGAAATTTAGACATCCACAGCGCACATGCTGATACTCCACGCAATTCCCAAGTCTCTTCAAGACAAAGAAACTCTAGGTTTAAGTAGGCATAGTGGCACACTTAACAACCTTGAAGACTAGCTACTAGCAAAATTCATGACCAAAATATTCAGAACCCGAGAAGCATCAGAATTAGATGTTTCATGATATTCGGTTTTGACCTGGTATTACAATGTCAAAAATGCAGGGGTGGGTGGGTAAGAAGTGCTTCAGTAAATATTGATCAGAATTGGCAGCACAGTTCACGTTAAGAAATCCCAACACAGAAAAATGTTGTCTACTGAAAAGGGTATTAGTCATTCACAGTAGTCCAAAAGCAGCAATGTCCAATGCCTTTGCTGTAGTTCTCTAGTTATTGACGGTACTAACATGACAAAGTAATTTGCAAAGCAGAAATTCGAGTCATTACCATGTTCAGGCTTCATGGATAATCCAGAGAGTCAGCAAGCTTCATCTTCCCTGACGACATAAGAAGTACCTTCTCAGCCTTTATATCTCGATGAACCACACCCACTTCATGACACTATCTGACAACCAATGTCAGATCTAGCACCTCCAAACCCACATCTCATATACTCGGTTGTTTAGGTGCATCGCTAATTAGAAATTTAGACAGTCACATTGCACATGCTGATTCCGTGCAATTCCCCTGTATCTTTAAGACAATGACAAACAAACTCCAGTTTTCCTAGGTATAGCGGCACACTTGGAGCCACGAAGACTAGCTTCTAGCAAAATTCATGACCAAGTATCAGAAGCACGTAAGCAGCAATATTAGATGTAAATACAGTTGTTGATACAATAGCCACTGCTTCCTTTTAGTTGGTCAGTCAGTCCTAGGGTCTTGATCTGGTATCATGATGTCAAAAATGCAGGGAAGTGCTCAAGTAGGCATTGGTCGAGCAGAACTGTTTCTTCTATATTTTGTTAAAAGAATTTCTAACCTTGATCAACACCTTAGCAAAAAAATGTTACCATATTAACAGGGTAGTAGTTGTTCGCAGCAATGTTCGATGACTTCACAGTAATTCTCTAGTTATAGTCATGGCACTAATATGATAAAGTGATCTACTTGGCAGAAGTTTGAGCAATTACCATGTGAAACCTGATCGCTGTTAATCAAAAATTCGCAAGATACATCTTCCCTGATGCTATCGTAAAAAATATATTCTCAGGCTTTATATCTCGATGAACCACACCCATTTCCCTTATGGTGTGGCATTCTCTGACCCTCTGATCAAGGAACCATCCACCAAAACAAAATTCCATCAAAGATGAATGACACAGAATCCTCATAAACTGCGGTCAATGCCACAACACCAGGATGTCCCGACAGATGCTGCAGTATCTCGACCACTCTATGTACAGTCTCCTCCCCCTTGCTTCAAAGTCTAACAAGCAAAATCTCACTCCATCTATCTATCTCTTACACAACTTTATGAACCAACTAGCAAGTGCAGTTGCAATCCCAGGGAATCTGGTCTCCTTACATCCATCATTTCTTCTTCCTCTCCAACTTCATCCATATTCTCAGGCCATTTATCTCGATGAAATAAACCCATTTCCTGACAATACTTAATCACCAACATCAACTCTTTCACCACATTAGCAGCCCCGTTATTCCAAATACTGCCATTCTCTGACCGTCTGATCAAGCAGCCGTCCACCAAAACACAATTTCATCAGAAGATGAAATGACTCAGAATCCTCATAGACGGCGGTCAATGCCACAAAACCAGGATGTCCCTACATATGCTGCATCATCTCAACCTCTCCTCCCCTTTCTTCAAAGTCTTGCAAGCAAGATCCCCTCCATTAATCTTACTCTAACACAACCTTAATGACCCATATCTACCCAACCCAATCTCCTTCCCTGACACATACTCTTGTTGAATCTACTTCCTCCTCTGTAACTTAGTCGCACTGTCTATATATCCAGTCTTCATCTTGTGTCCTCTCCCATGAGAACTCAATATTCAACTCCAACTAGCAGGTGCAGTTGCAATCCTAGCTGAGACATATTGAACTCCCACTAGCAGAGGTGCAGTTGCAATCCTAGCTGAGACATCCCTCGTGAGCATTCTCCTGCTACCACAAGAAAAGTTGTAAAGTTGTATTAAAATTTTGGAAAGTATATTGTTGTAAAGACTATGTTGCAATATACATTGAAAGGTAGTACTGTTGAGAATGTACCTGCGAAAAGTTAAGATGCTCAAACAACCAAAGGCCATTCTTTACTCTCGACCACTTCCATTGACAGTAGAGAAGAAAAACAGCAACAAATACACAGAAAAAGTACCATCTCATCTCATGCCATAAAGGCGTCAGCACTGGAGTTGGCTTCAGCAAGTCAGAGAAAGGAAGAAAAATATAGTTCAAAAACAGTGATATAGCAACCATACAGACTGGTAGGTAGAGAAAAATAACAATCTCAACTCCCAGGTCATTTTTATTACAAACTGAAATGTGACAATGAAGTGTACGAAATTTAACAAAAAAAAAAAAACTGAGGTCTTAGAAGCTTTCACTTTTCTTACAAAAGGACCAACCAATATCTCTAATCAGCAATCATTCTTATTGGTCAGCTCATAGAGATGGCATAAAACCCAGGTGGAGGACTGGTTGCTGACGAATTCCTTCATCAGAAACTTAGTTCGCTTCAGCTTCGTTCCCTCTTTTGAATGAAAACAGAGATTCACTTTTCTCCAGATACCACCAGATTTATCAGACACCTGCTTGTCATTGCCATCATTCTGCCAAACTCCTATGTCTTTCACTGTTCTACTTGCATTTAACTTTGCTCTCTTCAGTTCAATGAAAAAATAGCAACTTCTTTCGGGTGAACTTTCTAATATGCTTTTGGGGTGCTTCAGATATAACTCCTTGCTAACGGGTATGAAGGAAAAATCAACCGTCGGATCTTGAATCTTTATATTTAGGTAGGCTGCGATGAGTTGTTTTTCAGTAGGGCGGAATCTATACCCTACTGGCAACAATAGTGGCTGATGTTGGTTACCTACATTACAACCAAAAAAATAAAACTAAGAACAAAATAGCCCAGCAGAGATCTGTTGGTTAACTTGAAGTGTCTGCTGAAACTTAGTTTAGGTTTGAGCTAGTTGGGAGTACCTTTTCCAATAAAGAAAATCTGAAACGGGTATTTTAAGCCATTTAAACCATCTAAATCATATGGATCAGTCGACCCATAGCTGGGCCTGGGACATATCCTTCTGGGAGCTCCGTTGGTAGAGTTGGCTATGGCAGCTAATCCAATCAAAGAAAAAAATAAAGAAACGAACAACACAAAGTTCTTTACATGCTAGAACTCAAACATACCGAAAACCCCATTAAAAAGGATTGCCTTGAAACCAAATTTTATGTACCTAAATGCTGCATATCAGGAACAGTGAAACCGAAGGGCTTTCTGATGCTGCTGGAATCGTCGTCTACAGGTTTGGAACGGTGAACCCTCTGATCTATCAGGGATGAGGACAGGTCAAGGGAATCGCCCGTTTGGTTGGCTGGACTACCAGCTACTTCAGGAAATAGCTGGCCTGCAAAATGAAGAAAGAAACCAAGAATACATCACAAGAAAAATAAATTCAAAATTCAAGAAATATCTACCTACTACTTGCATTCAAAAGCTTTACCAGCAAAATCAATGCACAAGTTACAAAAATGCAGCAAACGATACATACCAGCACGCTGTGATGAACACAAATGAGGACTTATACTAGCAAGCGAGCTTTTCCTACTGCTGATTCTGGCTTGATCCTCATCTAGCATAAAACAAATTCAACAGGAAAAACAGAATAAAACAAATTAGATCTGAAACTAAAGTAAACATTAATACAGGCAAAATAGTTTTTTGTTGAAATTCAAACGATACCTGGTTTGAATGCCAGTGACAAACCCAGAAAATGCCCCGAGTGATGACCCATATCAGAAAATGGCCTTTTCCTACTGCTGATGCTTGTTGGTTGCTCATCTAGCATAAAACAAAAAGGAAATAATGTTAGAGTACAGGATTGGTAATAATAAATTATATGGAAAGTTTTAGTATTTAGGGTTATATTTAGTATTTGATATATTTAGTATGAATTGATTTACAAGTATTATTCTTGCATACCAAGTTACGGTATCACTATATATACCCTATGGGTTCTCAATGTAAAATACCATTCAATAATAGAATTCTCTTTTATCTTTATATTTTTAGTTCCGACTTGGTACGTTGTTCGATCCGACCGTTGCCCCACCTTGTTTCTTTTTCAACCGGCGGTAAGTCTCCAATGCTACCGTCATTTGGATCTTTTCTCCATTTGCAATATGATTAGTTTTTCTTATTAGGTTTTTATTTTATTTTTTAGGTTTATCATCTATATTACAAAAAAAAAAAAAAAAAGACGTCAGCAATGTGTTCCCCGGATCTTCGTTCCTTTTCTTCCTTTCCAACTTTGGTACCACCGATCGACCTACCTTTTTCATATGCCATAACGTCCTTCCATCCACAAACTTCTCCATCTTTTTTTTTCTTATTTTCCATCTTTCATGCTTGTTGTCTAGTCCATCCATCCAAAGCATATTACTTCTCCATTTTTTGTTCATTCTTGAACCATAAGCAAAGCCCACCAACCCATCATCCATTGTTTAAACCTTCACGTTAACTAGCTTTCTTTTCTTTCTCTGGCCTAAGCCGATAAACCCTACTTCTCACCACCACCGTCTCTCCTTCTTATTCTTCCTCCAAGTGACCACGTCCCAATACCGCTCTCTAAATCTTTTCTTTCTATCACGTCTCAACCCTAAAACACTTGTTTTGTCCAATTTCTCTTTTATCTTTTCTTTTCCATCTTTGTTTACGGACAGTACTTCACTTCTCTTGTCAATAAATTTTGTTTCCTTCTCCTTCTCTGATTCCTTTTCTGTTACTACTCCACCAATACCACCGATTGCCAGTACCCAACTTCTGTCCCCTTACTACTTCACTTTCTACCTCACCAATTATTTTCTTCTAGACTTTCTGTTCAACTGCGTAGCCTCCGTCATTCTTTGATTAATTAATTTTGTTCTCTATCTTTTCGGATCATCTATCCCAATTTTTACGAGGCAATGCGGGGTATTATCTCTTTTTCTCTTATCGATGGTTCTTATATACTCCATCAATGGTTCCGTTATTTTCGCTACTTTGGCGGTTCTCCTGTCAGTATTCTTTTTAATGGCGATGTGCTTCTTCTTATACTTCTCCGGCGTTTATTGCACCGCACTTCATCAACAACTTTCAAAGGCCAATCTCATGTGATTTGCAATCCCCATGAGATTGAGGAGAGGTGTTAGAGTACAGGATTGGTAATAATAAATTATATGGAAAGTTTTAGTATTTAGGGTTATATTTAGTATTTGATATATTTAGTATGAATTGATTTACAAGTATTATTCTTGCATACCAAGTTACGGTATCACTTCTCAATGTAAAATATATATCCTATTCAATAATACAATTCTCTTTTATCTTTATTTTCAAGTTCTGACTAATAACATCAATCAAACTAAGTGCAAAAGAGGAAGTTGAAACTAATTTTATGTACCCATTAAGCGAAGAAAATATCTTACTTTACTAAGGTAGTCAAGTTTCTAATTTACCTGGACGGGGCTTGGAAGCTAAATGCAGCTCCAAATCGAGATTGGTTTGTTCCCTCTCTTGCTCGTCTATTACGAATCATCAAAGAAAAGAAGAAGAGAAAGTCAATACCTCTAGCAGACTATTTGTAAGAGCTCGCAACATTTTTTTAGGGAATACAGCTAATTTTATGTACCAATTAAGCGAAGAAAATATCTTAATTACTTTAGTCAAGTTTCTAATTTACCTGGATGGGGCTTGGAAGCTAAATGCAGCTCCAAGTCGATATTGGTTTGTTCCTTCTCTTGCTCGCCTATTACGAATCAAAGAAAAGAAGAAGAGAAAATCAATACCTCTAGCAGACTATTTGTAAGAGCTCACAACATTGTTTTAGGGAATACAGGGGAAAAAATTTGCTCTCGCACTGCGGGAGCACTTTTGAACTAGCAGATGAATGGCCTTTGGATCAAGTTAGATGTGACGTCATCTAACAGGGAGTTAAGCCGGTTATTTCACCGAATAATTGGTCAAACAAAAACTAAAATCCCTTCGTTGCTTTCAAAAAAGAAATATCATTGCTTTCATAATCATCTGTGCAGTGCAAAGTTTCTTGATGTTCTTGCTTATATATATGGGTTTTTATTATTTTTCTGTTTCAATTGGAGACAAGATTAATCAATCAAAGCCCATGATCAACAATATTTATGATTAATTTTCTGAAGATTGTATAATAAACTAGGTTCTTGGTTTTAATCATCATGATCATTAACTTCCATTTCTAAAACACCACTATAATTCAACTTAAAAAAAAATTTCTTTCTCAACTAGCACTCTTGAATGAAGATTCAGAGATATACAAACAAGAACAACATTCAATCATTCATCATCTCATATTAGCCTTGAATTCATGAAGGAGTCCAAGTTAAATAATCCGGCGATCATCATCTCATCAAGCTTTTTATTAACAGAACATCAATACCATTAGCTAGCAACAACATCAAGCTTTTTCCCTCCACTCTCGTTGGAGATTTCCTTGTTTGATAAGTGTTATATTCAACGTATCCAAATAAATAGAGATTCGTTTTCTCATGGCTGCAATAATTAAGGTCGGAGAACAGAGCGTTATTATTTGGGAAAAGAAGAACACCAAATATTCGTTTACCATACTATAAACATTCGGTCAGATAACGGCGTTAATTCCCGGTTAGATGAAATCACATCTTATCGGATCCAATGACCATGAGGCTGCTAGTTCGGAAAATGCTCCCGCACTGCGGGAGCGAAATTTTTCCCGGGAATACAGCTAGCATATAATGACTAAGGTTCAAAAAAATAACATCAAACTATTAACAAAAACCAAACAATGAAATAATATACACAAAATTGGTCAAAAAGACCAAAATCAACAAGTCTGGGTGAAAAAGACACTTAGGTTTTGATCTTGTTTAAATAAACTAAAAATTAAAAAGACATCATGTTTAAATGGACAAAATTTTAAAAATAGCAGGATGTAAGAAGGTTTCATCCTGGTCCATTTTCAAATATTTTTTTTCTTTTTTTTATTTTACAATGGATGCATCCAGTTTCATCCTTCTTTATTTTTAAGTATAAGCCATGATGAATCCAATTTCATCCCTCTTATTTTTTTGGTATTTCATTTAAGTGACTTTTTTACTCGTCCATTTGAACCGTATTTTAAATTTTTTTGAATAAATGACTCATTTTCTCAA
>JAJJWW010019382.1:0-51117 GCA_023531295.1 Papaver armeniacum
AACCCTGGTTACCAAGTTTTTCATTAAATTTGTTTTATTAGTTTAGTTTATTTTCTTCTTTTTTATTCTTTTACAAAAATCCAAAAATATTACTTATGTTTAGTCGATTAGGAATATTGATTAGAGTATTTCCACCGCTCCTTGTGGGTTCGACCCGTACTTGCCTCTGTATACTAGTTAGACAACGTGCGATTGCGGTTATCACATATAGGGTATTCCCATATCCTATCAGGCGCAAAACCCTAATTTTTCAAATCATGTTAATATTCGAATCTTTGTGAATTATCACAAAATTTATTGAATTATGTGTGTTGACACACAGTTCTTTAAGTCTATTGCCATAGAGCAGTATGCTTTCCGATTAAGTACTTTTATGCAAGGACCTTAACCTTGATACTTTGAAATTCGTGCTACTCTGCTGCGAGTGAACACAAATTGTCATGCCATATTAACATTAAGGGTTCTACCGGGGAACATAACATAAGAAAAATACTCGGCAGGCTCCGACATTAGTGAGTAATGCAGCTAGGAGCTTATATACTCATTAGGCTCTATACTAGTGAACAATTCATCTAGGAGATTGAGTTTCAACATAATATGAAGAGAGACATAGGCACTCATGATTTTGATATATTCTCCAAATTCCCTGCGGAATATAAACATATCAATGTCTACTACATCTGATGCCGGGTCAGGTAGATAGACTTTTACAGTTTTCGCCCTATACTAAAAACCACCATCAACAGACATAAAAGGCTTTAACTTTTGTAATGTCAAAAGTTCATTCTATCTTTCATCAATACATTCATATCGACATAATAGAGATAACTTTTGAACAAGTATGGGACAGTCACAGGTTCACGGACGTAAACAACATATGCCATAACAATTTGTAATATATAAAATCATAAAGATTGAAATTGCAAAAATCATCTTCCAAAAAATACTTTAGAATTTTAATAAATAAATCTAAAAACAATGATGATGAAGATCGTTGGACATATCTATGTGTTCTCACAATAATGGCTATTCCAAACCCTAGTTATTCTTCTAAAAACACAAAAAGAAGATTTACTAGACATAATCAAAGTTCTTTGAGAACCTCATACCTTTCAATGAATCCATCATGGAAGGTATCACTGATTTCCTTTACTCTCTTGACCGTAGACACACCATGTTCGAGAGTTAGAACACAAACCTTTCGATCAACAACCCGAGCAAGTTGTCTAGCTTTGACATAGTCCATAATGAGCTTTTTCTGATTTCGTATCAGAATATTTTGATTTGCAAGGATTTTGGCCTGACCATCATGGAGTTGGTTTATTTGCAGTTCGATATTTGCAAACTCGACCTTTGAATTGTTTTGAAAACGAGTTAAATCCTTGACGGAATCATCAATCCAGGAATTGTGGTCCTTTCTTGCAAGCATCTTCTTTAGAATTGACTCTTGAATCGAATCACGTCCCCGAGTGTCTTCCTCCATATCAAGATGCACAATCTCTTGAGATTTTGCAAGGTTCTCCATGAAAATTTTGATAGGGATAGATTAATACAGTATAAGGTATATATGTCTTAAGAGAAGACACTTCTCAAAAAAAGGAAACCCTATGAACTCTTAGGAGTAGGACACGGGCGTTCACGGACCGTTCACAAGAGAGGAAAAGATTTTAGCGAAAGCTATTAAGCAGAAGAAAAGAAACGTTTGCCAATATTGCTCAATAATTCTTAAAATTTAGAGCATGAATCATGAAGTAGGCTTGCATGACTTAGATTGATTGACAACAGCTCACAACAGATATACAACAAATCTTGAGACTCCCATAGTCATCATCCTTGTACCTATCAAGATCGATTCAAGGATGAGATTAGCTAGAGTTAGGTAACAGAGTGAGAAATAATCTCACTACTAAACATGGGAGAAGGTTTGTATACGTTGTTTGACCGTTTTACTTGTATATTTCCTTATTTCCATCGATTATAACGTACTCGAAAGGAATTTGTGATAAACCTTTTCAAAAGTCCATCTGAAGGATTTTTCTGAGGAATGAGTCTATGACCACTAGAAATTGGCTCCAGAATGGGGAATTTGGAGGATTTCCATTTACTTGATCTAGACTTACCAGACTTGTTCTTATAAACACAGGGTAAGTGTTCATTGGTGGCAGAAGGATTTACACCATAATGAGGAATATGTAGCCTGTGATGATTTCTAGACAAGAGATCATTTTTATAAGATTTCTGGTTTTCTGTTGGTAAGAAACTCACTGTAGATGTCGTTAGATGATTTACTCCATTGATAGTAGAAAGAAGCAAATTATGAAGATTAGAAATCTGTTTCATTCTAATAAAACAATGAAGAGCATAGTGATTCCTTTTCCCACAGAAGGAACAATATCGTGGAATAGAGACATGATTGCCTTGATTCAAACCTTCATCCTTCACATGCACATTTTGCAAGTGATTCTCAGTAGGTACTTCCTTGTAGGAATTTTTCTTTACACTAGGTAAAACCTTGTGATTATCAGGATAAGGTGTAGAAGATGACTTAATCATCAAAACAGAGTTTTCCTTTTTCAAGGCGTTACACTGTTCTCGGGCAAGTTGCAGAGATGCAACAAGTTTCTCTTTTTCAACACGATAGTTGTTTATTTCTGATGAATGATCCTTGATACTTTTCTCTAATTGAGTCTTCTCTAACAATATCTTCAAGAGAACTAATCTTTTCACGCTGTAGAGTAGTTTCTTGAACTAGTTTTTCAACATTGTCAGAGAGAGATTCAATATAGCAATAGAGTTCACGTTCTCTTTCAAGGGATTTCTCAAGTTCATCAACAAGCAGATCATTTTTTTCTTCAAGAGTCATAATTTAGAAACTTGAACATCAATGATATCAGCCGATTTTTTTAATGATCTGGTGAGTTCCATTTCGGATTCAGACACAATCTCACAAATCTTGTTTTTCCCTCGGGATTCAGAAGAATCTACTAAGGAGTTATTCCTTGAGGCAAACCCAAGATTTTTGGAGTAATCCGAACCTTTGGAAGACATTATATATGCGTTGTCTTAAGAGATACTTCTTAGGTCCTCAGAACACAGATTGCTACAAACACAGACTTGTAAGGTCTTTAATGTATTTGCCTGCTCTGATACTAATTGAAAATGCGGGGGTCTAACAACCACACCCAACAATTCGTTTGGTAATCTGAGAGGACTTACTCCAATACACTTTCTAGAGAATCAACTAGACAGTCAGACTCAATCTAGATTAAAGTATATCAAAGAGTTTAATATCTCTAACTCTTAATTCAATCCGCAATCAACAAATGGAAATCTACGAGTCTGATTGAATATAAGAGGAGTTACTTGATCTTAACGCACAACCTGTGATATTTCAATTATATAACAAAATATAATGCGGAAAAGAAATAACACAAACACCAGAATTTTGTTAACGAGGAAACCGCAAATGTAGAAAAACCCCGGGACCTAGTCCAAATTGAACACCACACTGTATTAAGCCGCTACAGACACTAGCCTACTACTACAGTAAAACTTCAATAAATTAATAATGTTGGGACTACCAAATTCTATCAATTTAGCGAAGTATTAATTTATCGATAAATTAATAAGTTATTAAATTATTGAAACATTTTAAATTTAATTCCAAAAATAAAATAAAATATTTATGTTAAACTTAAAGGTTTCCTATAATAACAAATATATTGATGAGGTATTATTTTCAGTTCAAAATAATGTCTAATAAATTTTTTGGCATAAATTATATAGTATAGTATAGTATATTGCATATTATATGCATAAATTTATATATGTCTTGATGTTAAGAGGAATGATTTCCTCCTACAATTTGAAAAACGCACTCCTAAACTCCTCAAGGGATTATAAAAAATTAAAGATAAATGCGAACAAAAAACAAGCAACTTTGGAATTTTATTTTAGTAAGGCACCCGTAATGTAATTTATATTTCATTAAATCATTCCAAGTTAGTTTAATTTATATTTCATTATTTTATTTTACTATCCACTATTATAGTGATTATTAATTTATATTTCAGTTGGGCCCTATTGGACACTTAAATTTTTTATATCTTATAAATTTAGCGACGTTATTAATTTAGAACACTGGCCCGAGTCGGGACTGGCAAAAAATATTATTTTAGCGAAGTTATTAATTTATCGCGGATTAATTTATCGAAGTTCTACTGTAATTAACTTTGAAATGGACTGTAGTTGAACCCTAATCAATCTTACACTGATTCAAGGTACAGTTGCGCTCCTTACGTCTCTGATCCCAGCAGGATACTACGCACTTGATTCCCTTAGCTGATCTTGCCCACAACTAAGAGTTTCTACGACCCAAAGTCGAAGACTTGATAGACAAATCTGTCTCACACAGAAAATTCTATAGGATTGAATAAATCTGTCTCCCACAGAAATACCCAAGAGTTTTTGTTCCGTCTTTTGATAAATCAAGGTGAACAGGAACCAATTGATAAACCGGACTTATATTCTCGAAGAACAGCCTAATATTATCAATCACCTCACAATAAACTTAATCGACTAGTGAAACAAGTTATTGTGGAATCACAAACGATGAGACGAAGTTTGTTTGTGATTACTTTTCTATCTTGCCTATCGGAGATATAAAATCTCGAGCCAATTATTTCAATTGAACTCAACACGATAGAAACAACAAGATCAGATCACGCAACTACAAAGATAATAGTTGGGTCTGGCTTCACAATCCCAATGAAGTCTTCAAGTCGTTAACCTACGGGGTCTCGAGAAGAAACCTAAGGTTAAAGGAGAATCGACTCTAGTTATGCAACTAGTAACACACAGGAGGTGTGGGGATTAGTTTTCCCAGTTGCTAGAGTTCTCCTTTATATAGTTTTCAAACGAGGGTTTGCAATCCAAGTTACCTTAGTAACAAAGCATTTAATATTCACCATTAGATGAAAAACCTGATTCAACCAAGCTAATATATTTCAACCGTTAGATCGAACTTAGCTTGTTACACACAAATGAAATGTACCCTCATTTAGGTTTATGTATCTGTACCTAAACATGTACACCAGAGTTGGTTCACAAATAGTTAACCGAGGTTAGCCATATGATTACTCTCATATCAGTTGTTTAGTTCAAATTACTCATCTTAGTTCAATTGTTTAGTTCAATTGTTTATCAACCTTATTCATCTTAACCATAACTAGTTCAAATGACTCAAATGAAACTAGTTAAAGAGTTGTTTAATTGTTTAGAAAAACACAATTGAAATCAAATCGGTTTGATTCACTTGAATCGATCATGAACATTATAGCCACGGTTTGCAAAGATTGCATTCCTTAAGATTTAAATGTTTAAGTTCATGGACTTGACCGATTTGACAAAGTAACCAACTTAAGTATGCGTACTTAAGCAACCGGTTTTGAGTTTGTAAAGTTTCCAAACTCAGCAGAAATTTTCGGTTCAAAAACTTCCGCCAGTATGCGTATGTGTACGCATACTTAAGGTGACTAGTTAAGAGTTTTGCCAAAACCAAACTCAGCAGAAATTTTCGGTTCAAAAACTTCCGCCAGTACGCATAGTGGACATGTCTCCTTCACCAATTCCGTATACACACATATGCATACTCTTGGCTTCCGGTTTATGGACTTATACACTAATGTGCGGACACACTATATATGTTTATATCCAAAGATGGTTACATCATCAACTCTTTATTTCAATCATTGAAACATTCTTCTATAATGTCAATAGCCGTTTTCACACACTATTAGCATCAAAGCAATTTTCATGATATTGAAATAATCATTATTGAAACCTTCCAAGTCTTACACCAAATGATTGTATCACACAAACCATGTAAGATGTTACTCGGAAATTTTATCATGATATAAGATGAACTTGGTCGAAGCGAAAGCTTACCAACACCTATTTCGAGAAATATATAAGCGAGATATACTCAGCTCGAAATCTCAAATGTGTATAGAGAAAACTATATCGTGACACGACTTATGTCTTAATATATGAGATAGTAGAAATAGACTTTCCAAGTGATAGATAAGTTCAAGTCTCCACATACCTTTTGTCGAAGAAGTTCCACAAGCTCCCCTTAGTAGTTCTTCGTCTTCAAGAGATGAACGTCGAGAGATTTGAGCTCAACTACACTATCTATATCCTAGTCCAAGACATCTACAAATAGGCTAGAAATCAAGACTTATAGTTTTGATCACTAACATTGGCAAACATGCTTGAGATAGCAACGCATGCGAGTTTGACCGAGCAATAATGCTCTAACAAGACCTATCTTTCTTCTAGTGGGTAATCTGCCGAACTTGAGACTTGTAAATGCATTATGGGACCAGTAGAATAATTAAAGCATTCTAGGGTTATAAATGCACTGGATGCATTTCAGGGATAACATAACAGCCGGTTCGTGTTAAGGTTGTTGATGAGGGAGTCCTTTGGAATTCCGTAAGGCACATCCCTACTTGGGGACATAGCGTCTTGATCTGGGACCCATAAGTGGTCGTGTTTATAGCTCATTTTTCGATTATACGTCTAACTATGTGTTTATGGGTGAAAACTACTCCTGCAGAATTTGGTAATTTGTGGTGTGGATGAGGAATGAATTTAAACCTTAAACAAATGCACTGCGCGGTGAGTGCTTGTAGATTCGAGAGATCAATGACCAGGCAAGTCCGGCCTAAACCAAGAAATGGCCGTTCCCAGACTTGTTTTGGTCACAAAGTGAAGGAGATGGGGTTGATCTTGGGGGGAGGAAGCGAAGAAGGTGTTGAGAATGTGAAGGTGTAGACTTGCTTATGACTTGCAACGGAAAGTGAACAAGCTTACGATTGGTGTAAGCATAAGCTCGCTTTATCTTTTACGGGGTGTTTTCTTGTTGTTTTTTCTGTTTTCCTCTCTGTTGTTTGAAATAGGCGGAGAACCTATTTATACAAGTCACCTGGGCCTACAAGCTCTGTCACTTGTTGGAAAAGTAAAACCATTCTTTAGTGTTTTAATGCGAGAGTTTATGCCTCCTTTCGACGAAGTCTTGTGTCTTGAGGATGTGTGCGTGTTGTATTGCTTGTTCGTGAGGCGCACTCTCTGGGTGTTTGACAATCCGAGCGCTTGAGTTCGAACCTTTTGTGAGAAGTCGTTAGGATGCTCGTTGTTAAATTTGAAGAATTCTTCTAGATACGAAAAGGTGATTTTGTTGTTTGTTCATGTTCCCCCGAGGATTCCCAGAATCGAAGACATGTTCACGAGCATTACCGATACCGTCGTAGAAGGCAGGGAGAGGTGTAACCTCTTGGAAGAGGGATTAGTTGCTTTGAAGGAGTCGTTTAGAGAACAACCACGAGCTTCTTAACTCATGTAGGTTCCGTAAAATCTTGCGCTGATCGTTCGTCAGTCTTGAGAGAGTGGAGTACCTCTTCCCGAGTTCATATGTTTGGAGTCTTAGCCAATTGATTGCAGTCCAGACCTTAATTCCACCATCTTGAAATGAATTGTTGGCTAGCAGAGATTTTATACTTGAAATTTGGTAATTTGTGGTGTGGATGAGGAATGAATTTAAACCTTAAACAAATGCAGCTGTGCGGTGAGTGTATGAGTCAGAGATCGATACGTGTGCAGTCATTTAAGCAGTAGTAGTTCAGAGGACTTGTTTCGGTCGCAAGAACAAGCTTACCGATTGAAGATTGTAGCGAGCTCACGTTTTCCTCTTTGTTGTTTGAAATAGGCGAGAAGAACCTATTTATCCACAAAGTGGCCTTATTCACGTCTCTCGTGGGAAGTGGAGGAAGTGGAGTGATGGAGTAGTGGAGTTGTGCATTGGTGATACACGACCATGCCTTGCCCACTTCTCATGTTCATCTCTAACCGTCCATGACTTCCTAACACGTTCTTGTGATGGCGCGTTGCACGCCGCACGTTGTAAACCGCCGTGAGACCAATACCCCAGTATGTATCCCCCCGTTTGTGACATGATTGATGTCGGAATGTGTGGATTGTGGATCCACGAAAGATAGCATGTAATCTTTGAATTGAATAACTGCGTTATTCGGGAAGTCGATACTTGTGAAGTATCGTGTGTATTTTATGTGCATCGCATCATGGTGTGGTAAAGTGATGGGTAATGACGCCTCACTGACCAATTAACTCCTGACCAGGGTTGAATAACCAGGCTGGTGAAGTTGGACGGATGAGATGATCTTTGAGACACTCATCTGCGACCGTTAATGAAATTAGGGTTTTGAAGAGGCGCGCAAGCATCACTCTTGACTTGGTCGAAACCAAGCATGGGAAGGATTTCGGAGAGGACCGACCGGGCGTGCATGTAGATAGCATGCCTGGTGTACACGTCCATGTCTCACTTTGTCCCATGAAGGTGCGATCTAGGCCACTCAATTTGACCAGGCAAAGAGGAGTGGTTGAGATCGATTTAGCAATAGGAATTTGATGCCGCAAAAGGCCGCGCACCATGCTCTTTCGGCGCGCGTTCCAAGACGACCTAACTTGGCCTGGTCTTGGCCGATTGGTTTGACGTGAAGATGGTAGGCTGGTGTTCACGCCTATACCTGAATATCCCATTAAAACGTGATCCGAGACACCCAAATCGTCCGGTGAAGTTGAGCGATCGACATCAGTTTGCAGTTTGGGAAGTGTAACCACGCTAGTTTGGGTGTATGTTTTGGATTAACCAGGCATGATATGCCTTGGCCGAACACATGAGGAGGTAGATGGGCCCACGGTGGTCATCTTTGGTATGACCGGACTCTGTTTAATCTAATCGGGACCCTCCATTCGTGCCGGAGAAGATGGACGCTCATGATGCTCAAAACCCTAATTTTGGGTTTCAAAGCCGTGCGCCATCTCTTGTTTGGGCGACAATTTTGTCACGACCAAACATGGTTGGTTTTGACCGATTGGTCAAGTGTGTAGGAGGGCCCACGGTGATCGTGTTGACATGCTCGGGCCCTTTGAATCTACATCTACACCCTCCATCTATACCGCGAAGATGGATGGTTGAGACTGCTTTGCAACACATGTAATATGACGCAAACCCTAATTTAGGGTTTTCCGTCCATAATGCTTGGTATGAACGGTTTCTTGGCAAGCTAGGCCAATGACCGACCATGCGGGGTCGGCCGTGGGTATTCCATACCGCTTGGGGGTGATGGAATTGATCCTGGGGGCCATCCAATCATGCTTATGGAGTTGGATGATCGCGATCGGATCATATCCGGACCGATACGGTCGATCGGGATGCTCAATCGAGGCTAGTATAACACACCGAGAGGGGCTCAATCGGGCTAGTATAACACACCGAGAGTCGGCCACGGGTATTTCGTACATGGTTTCATTATAGTGCTTGGAGGTTCGTGTTACTCTGAAGAGTAACACTCGCCGTCATGCCACACGATAATGAGTACCGGAAATACAAGGTCGATATGAAATTCACAGAAGGGATTGTTGCCACATGCTCCAACCTCGGGAGGAATTTCATGTATTCACAGAATGGGATTGTTGCCACATGCTCCATTCCCGGTGAATTAAGTGAGGGAGTATCCAACACTTATAAATGGCTTTATCTTTTACAAGATGTCAGCGCATAATTTTTTCCGGTTTTTACAATTTTAACCTCAAATGAAAACCCACCATCAACACTATGACACCTAAGGAGCAGCATGACGAGATCGCTTTTCAAGAGAATAGGCTTTGGCTGCGGAAACTGATACAAGTCGTATGGATGAGTATATTATGGACTGGGTGCTGAAGAGACAAGGTCTTGGATCCTTCACATACATACTTCAGTGATAGTACGTAGCTAATTCTTGTTGTATGTCGGGTAATAGAGTCTTTATCGGAATAGTCGACCTGAAAAATATCATTATGGATTCCATTACCTTTGAAAGGTTAGGCTACAAACATGTTCTCCTTCTCTGCCTTAGATGAATTCTGGTACCATAAGCAGATAAAACTGGACATTTATCGGTGCAGCTGAGTTGAAAGCTCATCGAGACTTTGTTTGTGCTAGGACTAGTTTCCCTTCTTCTGTACAGAAAAGTCTTGAGGTAGCATATGGATTAGCATCTTCGCGTCTTTTGATAATGATAATATTTAATTTAGATTCATCTTGGGATCTAGTTTTTTCTTATACTATGTCGCGTTCTGATCGTGACCCTCTAGGGCGTTTAGCTTTTGTAAGAAGAGTGACGAGTTATATCTTGGTTAGATATTGTTGGAACAATTGCCGATTTCATACCTGCAAAACAAAGATTAAAACACAAAACAAAGTAACGGCTGAGTCACGACAGTCGCTCTCTTTAGGACGTTTCGTGGCTCTGCCTTGAATTTTGTGCAAGCAGTTCTTTCTCCGTCACAACGCCACCAGGATAAAACAGCCGAGAAAAACTCTCTTTCGATCTCTCACGCACACAATGAGAAATCGATCACTTCTACTCTCTATATTCTTGCTCAGTATTTTTGGTCTCTTGATTCTTAGAAAACAATAGTGTAGAACTTGTGTTTTCTTTTTGTTCTCAAAACTGTTTTTATAACTAGGCAGTCAATGCAAATTAATGGAGAATAAATTGTATTAATTGTTGCAGTTAAAATTCCATTCGAAACAGTCAAAAAACGGGCAAATAAATCATGCCATAATTAGCGCAATTAAAACATAATTAAGTGCAGTAAAAACGATTTGAAAAAATCTTTTTAAAAAACAACAAAAATAACTTTCCAAATTCAAGAGACCTCCCAAGACCCCCAAGGCCCCGCTCCCGGACTAATGTTATATATATATATATATAATATATATATGCACAATCAGTAGGGGGAGGGATTCGATCCTGAGACCTAACCCTCCATGCCCAAAATGCTTAACCACTGGGCCAAGCTCGAATTGTTGATATAAATGTACAAAATAATTATTTTAAAAACATATATCCCAACAATTCCCCACTTATATTTTTAAAATCATTGAGCAAGATCCGTATAGTTGTGTGCATAAGCAAAGGTATCTTTCGATTTTGAACCTTTACGTAGTATTAAATTCTCTGAACTCTGACACAGAGTGAACATATGTCTTTGAACTCTATGGAGAGAACAGATTAATTAACACACACACAACTATACTAAGAGTAAAGTCCTAAATGCCAGCACATTACGGCCATGTGCTTATCCCAGTTTCAATGAATGTTCTAGAGAACTTCCCATGTTCTCATAGAAAGCGGCCACACTTTCTCATTCACATAGGTGAGTCTATCAAAGGTACTCCTGTAGCTTGGTACCCCACTCTATACAGAGCTATAGACTTCATTAAGAGTTAAAGAACTCAACCTTAACCCGCTCCAGGATATCATGCCATGGGAAACAAGCATGATTCTATCTCCATATCATTTGTGAATCGTTATTCCCTTTGAACCTATTTCTAGGTGGGTATCCATCACAAAATGACTCAATTTCTCGTGGGCAAAAGTCCCATGCCTTTAGAGGTATATAATACCTTTTCTCTAGCTAATCCTTTCGTCAAAGGATCAGCTAAGTTCTCTTCCGACCTAACATGATCCACACGTACAGCACTAGTTGTGAGAAACTCTCTAACTGTGTTGTTCTTTCGACGCATTTGTCGATTCTTACCGTTATAAAAACAGTTCTGTACTTTTGCAATAGCCGCGGTACTATCACAATGGATCATAATAGCTGGTATCGGTCTATCCCATACATGAATTTGAGAAAGCAAGTTTCTCAACCATCCTGCTTCTTCACTAGCTGCTGCTAGTGCTATCAATTCAGACTCCATCGTAGATTGAGCCAGAATTGTCTGTTTCTTTGACTTCCAAGACACAGCGCCACCAGCAATATTAAATAAATATCCACCGGTGGCCTTGAGTCATCCGAAAGAGAGTTCCAATCGGCGTCGCAAATATCCTTCAAGGACTGCAGGAAATCTCTTATAGTGTAATCCTAGGTTAACGGTCTTTTTAAGATACCGCATAACCCTCTCAACTGCATTCCAGTGTTCCAAACCAGGACAACTGGTAAACCTGCATAAAACCCCCACTGCATATGCAATGTCTGGTCTGGTACAATCAGTTGCATAACGAAGACTACCAATTATACTAGCATATTCAGATTGTCTAATGCTATCACCAAGTATTCTTAAACAGGTTTAACACTAGGATCAAAAGGAGTACTCACAGTTTACAATCAAAGTAGTTGTACTTCTTTAAAATCTTTTCAATATAATGAGACTGGATCCAAAGAAATACCATCATTAGTTCTAGTAATCTTAATTCCCAGAATTACACTAGCTTCACCCAAATCTTTCATTTCAAAGTTAGACTTAAGCATATTCTTAGTTTCTTCAACCACGGACAAGTTTGAACCAAAAATCAACAAATCATCCACATACAAACAAATCATGATGCATGCATTGTTTTCAAACTTATAATATATGTATTTGTCACTTTCATTAACTCTCAAACCATGTGAAATCATCAACTTATCAAATTTTTCATGCCATTGCTTAGGAGCTTGTTTGGACCATAAAGAGACTTATCCAACTTACATACTTTTGTTCTTGACTGGAATAACAAAACCTTCAAAGTTGTTCCATGTAAATTTCTTCTTCTAATTCACCATTTAAAAATGTTGTTTTAACATCCATTTGATGAACAACAAGATTATGCACAAAGAAGAACAAAGAATCAAAACACGAATAGAAGTCAATCTTGTAACAGGAGAATAAGTATCAAAGAAATCTACATCTTGTTTGTTTATAGGCTTTAGCTACCAACCTAGCTTTGTATTTGTCTACTGAACCATCAGGGTTCAACTTCCTTTTAAGTACCCATTTACAACCTATTGCTTTGCAACCAATGGGTAAATCTGTTAGGTGCCAAGTTCCATTAAGATTATGGGAGTCAATTTCATTATCTATGGCTTCTGCCAAAACCCGATTCGGGAGAATTAAGTGCTTCTTGAAGACTAGAAGGGTCTTCCTCTAGAGTATAAACTTCAAAGTCGAACCGAAGTTCGTCGCAGGTCCTAGCCCTTTTGCTACGCCTAGGTTCAATTTCAAAGATCTTTGGTTTCTTCATTTCTAGGTTCTTCTATTCTAGGTTGCGAACTTGTACTAGGTACATCACTAAGTAAAGAACCCCCACTATTTCTAGATTTAAAAGGAAATCTATCTTCGAAGAAATCAGCATCAATAGATTCAATAAAAACTTTATTATTAAGATCAAAAAATCTATAAGCTTTACTATTTTGAGCATACCCAACAAAAACACATTCATAAGCTTTACTAGCTAATTTTGATCTTTTAGGATCGGGAATACGAACATAAGCCAAACAACCCCATACTCTAAAATAAGAAACATTAGGTTTTTCTGTTTTTCCAAAGTTCATAAGGTGAAATTTTTGTTTTTGAATTTGTAACACGATTCAAAACATAACAAACAATAACAAAATTTCTCCCCACCAATGAGAGGCAAAGCACTTAACTAAGCAAACAAGCAATACAAGAGTAGTAAAAGTAAGATTCTTTCTTTCAGCTTTTCCATTCATTTCAGGGTTATAAGGAGCAGTTTTTTCATGTATAATTCCACAAGATTCATAAATTTCAGTGAATGGTTTAGAATCATATTCAATGCCTCTATCACTACGAAATCTCTTAATTTTTCTACCAAATTGATTTTCAACTTCAACAATAAAAACCTTAAATTTTTCAATAGCTTGATTCTTATGACTTAACAAATAAACATAAGTATAATTTGAAAAATCATCAATAAAAGTCATGACATATCTTTTTCCATTTCTAGTTAATATACCTTCAAATTCACACAAATCAGAATGCACCAACTCTAAAGGCTCATATTCTCTAACAACAGATTTATGGGAACTCTTGGTTATTTTTGCTTGACTACAAGATTCACACTTTTCAAAATCATGCATGGATAGTTTTGGAATAAGACCTTGTTTGCTCATGGTATCTACTGATCTACTGTTCACATGACAAAGTCTAGCATGCCAAACATTAAAAGTACACACCATATAAGAAGAAGATGCAATTTTATTCATTTCAACATTAAGCTTAAACATTCCATCAGTAGCATAACCTTTTCCTACAAACACTCTATTTTTAGTAATTGTGTAAACATCAGATCCAATAGTTTGATACAACCCAACCTTGTTGAGAAGATAGCCGGAAACAAGGTTCTTTCTCATTTCTGGAGTGTGAAGAACATCTTTCAGCATAAGTGTCTTCCCAGAAGTGAACTTCAGTTCTACCGTACCAGAACCCTTCACAATAGTGCTGTGGGAGTCTCCCAACAACACTTTCTTATCCTTTGTTTCTGTATAGCTCTTAAATAGGGACCTATCAAAACAACAATGGCGCGAAGCACCACTGTCTATCCACCACCCATCAGTTCCACCAACCATGAAAAATTCTGGGTCAGAAACCATGGCAATTATAACGCTTTCAGCAACATTAGCTTGAGCGTTATTTATTCCTTTGTTATTCCTGCAATCCCTAGCCATGTGGTTAGGTTTACATGCAGCATAACAAAGAAACTTAATTGGAATTCGAACATTTCTTGATGGGTGTGGGTTCTTGTTTTGAGTAGGTTTTCCTTTCCTTTGGTTCTGGTCAGGTTTCATAGGTTTTTTCTTAGGTTTCAAGCTCGCTTGAGTCTGATTTTTATTGTTGGAAACAATAAGAACCTCTTCCTTTCTATCTTGTTTCCGTGCTTCCTCTTCAACCTTGAGCTTAACAATCAAACTTTCAAGAGAAAATTCCTTAGACTTATGACGCAAATCATTACGAAAATCTTTCCAGTTAGGTGGTAACTTGTCAATCATAACAGCTACTTGAAATTGTTCATCAACTTTCATACCTTCGGTCAGAATTTCATGGGCAATTTTTCAAGTTCATGAGCTCGTGCAACAACTGATTTATCATCCACCATTTGATATTTCATGTAGCGGCTTACAACATATTTCTTCGATCCGGCTTCTTCAGTGTCGTATTTTTTCTGTAAGGCATCCCAAACATCTTTAGCAGTATCAAACGTGGAGTAATATTCATATAAATCGTCAGACAATGCATTGAGAATATAGTTCTTGCAATCAAAATCATCATCAACCCATTTTTCATAGGCTTTTTGTTTTTCTTCAAAGCAGATTTGGGTCACAACAAGTTCTTGATTTGTTGAGGAGTTGCACTTGTCAGAAATGGAGTTGCTTTTGTCGCAGCCTTCTGCATCTTTTGGATCAGCTGGTTTGATGGAAGTCACCATCATGTGCAACTTCATCAGTTTGAGGTAGAAGAACAACTTTTGCTTCCATCTTCTGAAGTGAAGTCCTTCAAACTTGAACGGCTTGTTGATATCAGCAACGGTTTTCTTTTCAGATTCCATGGCAGAAGGAATCGTCCTAAAATTGTTGGAACAATTGCCGATTTCACACCTGCAAAACAAAGATTAAAACACAAAACAAAGTAATGGCGAGTCACGACTGTGTCGCTCTCTTTAGGACGTTTCGTGGCTCGCCTTGAATTTTGTGCAAGCAGGTTCTTTCTCCGTCACAACGCCCCCAGGATAAAAACAAGTGAGAAAAACTCTCTTTCGATCTCTCACGCACACAATGAGAAATCGATCACTTATACTCTCTATATTCTTGCTCAGTATTTTTTGGTCTCTTGATTCTTAGAAAACAATAGTGTAGAACTTGTGTTTTCTTTCTGTTCTCAAAACTGTTTTTATAACCAGCAAATCAATACAAATTAATGGAGAATAAATTGTATTAATTGTCATAGCTTAAAATTCCATTCAAAACAAGAAAAAAGGGGCAAATAAATCATGCCATAATTAGCGCAATTAAAACATAATTAAGTGCAGTAAAAACGATTTGAAAAAATCTTTTTAAAAAACAGCAAAAATAACTTTCCAAATTCAAGAGACCTCCCAAGACCCCCAAGGCCCCGCTCCCGGACTAATGTTATATATATATATATATATATATATATGCACAATCAGTAGGGGAGGGATTCGATCCTGAGACCTAAACCTCCAGGCCCAAAATGCTTAACCACTGGGCCAAGCTCGAATTGTTGATATAAATGTACAAAATAATTATTTTAAAAACATATATCCCAACAATCCCCCACTTATATTTTTAAAATCATTGAGCAAGATCCGTATAGTTGTGTGCATAAGCAAAGGTATCTTTCGATTTTGAACCTTTACGTAGTATTAAATTCTCTGAACTCTGACACAGAGTGAACATATGTCTTTGAACTCTATGGAGAGAACAGATTACTTAACACACACACAACTATACTAAGAGTAAAGTCCTAAATGCCAGCACATTACGGCCATGTGCTTATCCCAGTTTCAATGAATGTTCTAGAGAACTTCCCATGTTCTCATAGAAAGCGGCCACACTTTCTCATTCACATAGGTGAGTCTATCAAAGGTACTCATGTAGCTTGGTACCCCACTCTATACAGAGCTATAGACTTCATTAAGAGTTAAAGAACTCAACCTTAACCCGCTCCAGGATATCATGCCATGGGAAACAAGCATGATTCTATCTCCATATCATTTGTGAATCGTTATTCCCTTTGAACCTATTTCTAGGTGGGTATCCATCACAAAATGACTCAATTTCTAGTGGGCAAAAGTCCCATGCCTTTAGAGGTATATAATACCTTTTCTCTAGCTAATCCTTTCGTCAAAGGATCAGCTAAGTTCTCTTCCGACCTAACATGATCCACACGTATGCACTAGTTGTGAGAAACTCTCTAACCGTGTTGTTCTTTCGACGCATTTGTCGATTCTTACCGTTATAAAAACGATTCGTACTTTTGCAATAGCCGCGGTACTATCACAATGGATCATAATAATTGGTATCGGTCTATCCCATACAGGAATTTGAGAAAGCAAGTTTCTCAACCATCTCGCTTCTTCACTAGTCTTTGCCTAGTGCTATCAACTCAGACTCCATCGTAGATTGAGCCGTAATTGTCTGTTTCTTTGACTTCCAAGACACGGCGCCACCAAAGAATATTAAATAAATATCCACCAAAATGGCCTTGAGTCATCCGAAAGAGAGTTCCAATCAGCGTCGCAAGTATCCTTCAAGGACTACAGAAATCTCTTATAGTGTAATCCTAGGTTAACGGTCTTTTTAAGATACCGCATAACCCTCTCAATCGCATTCCAGTGTTTGATAGGTGTCTAAAACACCTTGATATTTATCTATTGTTTATGCTTTCTTTGTTATGTTTTCTTGTAAATTATGTATCTTTTGTTTGATTTTGAGTTTGTGTACTTTGGAGCAAAAGAAGAGGAAACGTCGCTTAAAAGGGCTAAAGTGTCATTTCATGTGCAACTACTAATGGAGGCGAATTATCTCTCATTATTTGCTTTTATTTCTTCTTGTCTGAAAGGCATGTCGGCTTTAGTGATGAAAGTTTTGTCTGAAAAGCATGGCAACCTTAGTGATGAAATTGAAGAAAAGAAGTGAATATGAGAGGTAAGAGATGGATGCTCGAGAAACTACTAAAAGCAATCTTAAAAGTGTTAAAGGCACCCCTTAAATGTCCGGAAGAGTTGATAAAGTCACCCAGGAGTTTTTCACTATATACAGCCCAAAAGTCATCTTTGTACCCCACAAATTGCTATTCGCAACCCCAAGAATTGCTAAATGTAGCCCAAATTGCTAAAGGGACACCGCTGTTGGATAAGGGGAAGGTCATCTTCTCCATTCAAATTTTGAATTTTGGCGGGAAAAGTGAACCAGCAAATTAGGGTTGAGGATTTGAAGGCGTTTTACCGAGATTCAATCGCTGAAATTGAATGGGTTTGCTCTCTTGAGATTAACAGGGCTGGTAATGGTCTGGGATTCGAACAGATTTGGCTAGATAATCGGCAAAAGATGAATCAAGGTTCACGGTTTTGGCGGGAAAAGTTTCTTCACAGTTTTGGGTTCGAGATTTGAAGCGATTTGGGAGATTTGTTCGCCGATTTCTCATGGATTGGGCTTGTGTTAACTGGATAAACAGGACTGATATGTCCATTAGAACCGGTCAAATTGGGCTAAATAACAAGGAGAAGCAAAACAGGAGACGGGAAGAATATCCAATGAATACGTGACTTCCAAGCAAGATTTTGACGTATTTTTGGAAGAGTTAAACACGGGATTTTGTTACCTTATTCAAAACAAAATAATGACGTGTTTTGAAGCCAAAAAAGGAGCAAATATAAGAGTTTCATAAAAAGAAAGAAAAAGCCGCGGTTGAAAAATAAAAGGAAAACAAAGATTTTCTCGAGTTTTGATTGGTCCTGTGGTGTATAAAAGGGGCTGTAGGAGTTCTAGGAAGGGATACGGAGACTTTGGGGAAGAATAGAGAGCTAGGAATCGATAAAATCAAAAGTTAGAAAACTTCACCTGCTGCTGCAACTCAAGAACACCAAGAACTTTGGACCACCAGAGGCAGTCGCAGAAAGCGGTCTTAAGAACAACAACACAGCTAACGCTATATCGTTCTTCGAGCAGTCTTAAAAGAAAGGGCCCTCAGTGACGGTCGCATATTACTGAAAGTCATTGTAAGCTTATTTATATTTTTATCAATACAATGATTAATGAAATTTTCTTCAATTTTTGCTCTATGAGTAGCTAAATCTATTCTCTAGGGTTTTGGAGGAAACTATTTTTGATGGGTATTATTTAGTATTTAAATTTCTTTGGCATATTTACTCCATTATTGTGTTTTAAATTGTCTAAAAAATTCTCTCTTCTTTACATGCTTCGTAACAATTGTTTTGGGTAGTTTCTACCGTTCTTTTATAAGCGAAGGAGGATTAGGCCTTAGAATATTGACTAGAGTCATAAAAAAAAAGAGCTTGTAACGTTATATTTTCCAAAGCATGAGATTGAGTTCGAAAATTGTTTTGAGTTAAGTCGGAGTATTATGTCAAAGTTTTAATTATTGAGTTTACCATCATTAGAAGTAGTGAAATCCAAAGCCCTAGATTCATCTCTCCTTGGTAACAAAAATCAATTTTAATTAGTTTGCCATAATATTTTTCTTTATTAATCTAAAATCAAATCTTCAAAAAAGTCCGAGCAACGAATCTTTTCTTACCACTTGTAAAAACTACATCAGTTTTTGGCGCCGCCGACGCGGACTTGCCTTTAGGTTAGGTTTTAGATTTTTTTTTATTTTCTTTTTTTTTAAGTTTTTGTGTAATTTAATTTAATTTATTTTTTTTTATTTCTTTGATTTTACTTGGGTATTTTTCTTGTTTTTATTGTGCAGGTAATATTCTATATTTATTGTGGAATTGCCTACCAAAAGAGGTAAGTAACAAAACCCAAACTTTTTTTTTAGGTTTTATTTCCTTTTTGTGAATATTTGTTTCTTTGTTTTTTTATTTAAAAAAAAAAATTCAAAAAAATACACGTTGCACACACCAATTGCATCGTCAGATTACCGAATTTAGGAAACCCGTGGAAAAGTACGCTGAACCCGTGCCTTGGGCCATTTGGGAGTTACCAGCCGAAATTCCACAAGCCTCAGCCTTGTACCTTTAGGTATATTTTGCTGAGGTAACCCAAGCTTACCTAATTTAGTAAACCCTGCATTTGCATGTGCACGATTTTCTTGCTTCACTAGTATTCTTGCTTGTGTATGCGACGTTGGAAACGGGTAGGAAATAGACTTGAGGAGAACGATCTTTATAATTTGACACCGACCCGCTACACAGATATAGGTGATACTTCGATTTTTGCCAAGATGGCTAATGAAAATGATGGGGGTGAAGTTCCACCAACCAAGACCCTTAGGGACCGTTTGAACCCATCTAGAGTGATACGTGAACCTGGGGTTGTTTTACCGTCCACTACTGTTAAGTTTGATATTAAACCAGGGACGTTTGGCATGCTGCGTAAGTTTAGGGGGATAGAGAATGAAAACCCGTATACCCACGTAAGAGACTTTGAAATGATATGTGACACAATGAGTTACCCTAATGTCTCTAAAGATGTGGTTAGGTTGCGTTTGTTTCCTTTTTCCCTAGAAGAGAGAGCCAATGAGTGGTACCATTTGATTCCTTCTAAAACAATCACCACCTGGGATGGCCTTGTAGAGGCCTTTGTTAAGAAATTCTACCCACACCACAAGACTGCGGCTGTTAGGCAGTCTATCCAAACCTTTAAGCAGAAAATAGGTGAGAGCCTACATGATTACGTAGAAAGGTTTAATGAATTGTTATACCAATGCCCGCACCATGGCTATGATAAAGGCCACATGGCCCAAATCTTATATGAGGGCCTTGATAGTGAAACCCGAATGCAGGTAGAAACAATGAGTGGTGGAGAATTTACCCATCAAGATCCAGATGAATGTTTTGACGAGTTCATCGAGTTATCTGAAAAGACTCGTCAATGGGCTTCAATGAGGGAGCCCGAAATAACTAGGAACCCTATCCATAGGGTCAATAGAGTCGATAATGGGTCTGATATCCTTAGGCGTTTAGAGGCCTTAGAGATGAACCAAGGGTCAAACCAGACAATGAGCTGTAATAGTGAGCCTAGAACATACCCATGTACCATTTGTGGTGATCAAAATCATATAGGACCTCATTGTCCCCTGTTTTACCCTAGTGAAACTACCCGAGACCAGGTTAGTGTCCTACACGGTGGTATGAACTCTAAATATGAGGGTCGACCCAAGTTTGACCCATACTCTAATACCTATAACCCTGGTTGGAGACATAACCCTAATTTTTCGTGGTCTAAAGGTAATCATCAAGGTAGCCCATCTAGCAACCCACCACCAGGTTTTTCTAGGAACCAAGCTCAAGTACAAGAACCGAACCCACTTGATAAAAAGGTGTCATCTCTAGAAGAAAGTCTAAAGCTCTTTATTGACCGTAGTGTGATAAACCATGCCGAGACTACCCAAAATATCAACCATATACGTCAAAAGCTCGATGACTTTATCCCGACGAGTCAAACATAACCAACAAAGTAGTGACCGGCTATTGCCAACCTAGAGACTCAAATAAGTCAACTTTCAAACCGGTTAAATGATAGGGAGAATGGGAAATTTCCTAGCCAAACAACTCCTAATCCGAAAGGATTAAACCAGGTTAATGGGTCGGATGGTTCTAGACACAATGAACATGTCAAAGCAGTTATCACCCTTAGGAGTGGTAAAACTCTAGAAAACTCGGTAGAATCACCTAAGGATAATAGTCCAGCTGAAGAGACTGAGGTTGACCAAACTTCGTCTAAAGACCCTAATGGGCCTGAGTGTGCTAAGAGTCCAAGTGAGGAAGATATCCCTGAGAGAGTGTATGTACCACCAGCACCATTTCCTCAAAGACTCGCTAAGAAAAAGCCTAGTACATATGCTGAAATCCTAGACATCTTTAAGCAAGTTAAGATCAACCTGCCTTTATTAGATGCAATAAAACATGTACCGGCTATGGCCAAGTTCCTAAAAGAAATGTGCACTATCAAGAGAGATGCGAGTGTCCATAAAAAGGCATTCTTAACCCAACAAGTTAGTTCCATAATCTCACAAAAGTACCCGGTCAAATTTAAAGATCCTGGTTGTCCTACTGTCACATGTGTCATAGGTACCCAAACGATAAACAATGCGCTATTAGATCTTGGGGCTAGTGTGAATCTTTTACCGTTCTCGGTATATGAACAACTTGGGCTAGGTGAGATGAAACCAACTAGGATAACACTACAGTTAGCCGATAGGTCAGTCAAAATCCCACGTGGAATTATTGAGGACGTTTTGGTTCAGGTAGAAAACTTTATCTATCCAGTTGACTTTGTGATTTTAGACACTCAACCTGTCTCTAGTCAAGATATAAATATCCCAATCATCCTAGGTCGTCCGTTCTTAGCCACTGCAAATGCAGTCATACATTGTCAAACTGGCCTAGTGGAATTTTTTCCTTGGGAATCGTAAAATCTCTCGTGAACGTTTTTAAGGCGTTACAAGCCCCACGGACCCCCGAACACTATGAGTCTATATGCATGATTGATTCTCTAGTTGAGAATACTTTTACCACAAATAGTGTTAGTGATCCTTTAGAGGCATGCTTGGCCCACTTTGGAGCCTACTATGATGAGGATAGTCATTTTGAAGAAGTTAATGCGTTGTTAGACTCGCGCCAAGAATGGATTATGGAAAATGGCAGCGAAACTGTAACCTCTTCCGCCAACCATAGATAAACCCCTCCCATCATCGTTAAAGCACCCACCCTTGAATTAAAGCCGCTACCAGATACACTGAAATATGTATTTCTTGGTGATGAGAATACTCTTCCTGCCATAATTGCCTCTGACTTAGAGCCCGATCAGGAAAGTAGACTAGTTAGTGTTCTCCGTAAGCACAAGACTGCAATAGGGTGGACTATAGCAGATTTGAAAGGAATTAGTCCTGCTGATTGTATGCACCACATCTACCTAGAAGAAGGTGCCAAAACCTCAAGAGAAATGCAGAGACGTTTGAATCCTAATATGAAGGAAGTTGTCCGTACTGAGGTGCTTAAGTTATTAGATGCGGGTATCATATACCCCATATCCGATAGTAAATGGGTCAGTCCTGTCCAGGTTGTCCCAAAGAAGTCTGGGATTACTGTAGTTGCGAATGAGAATAATGAATTGATACCTACCCGTGTTACTACCGGGTGGAGAGTTTGTATCAACTACCGTAAGCTGAACTCAAAGAACTAGGAAAGACCACTTTCCTCTACCATTCATCGACCGGATGTTAGAAAGATTAGTGGCCACAGCCATTATTGTTTCCTAGATGGATACTCTGGTTATAACCAAATCCCTATAGCACCGGAGGACCAGGAGAAAACAACCTTCACATGTCCATTTGGTACTTTTGCTTACAGGCGTATGCCTTTTGGGTTGTGTAATGCACCCGCAACATTCCAACGTTGCATGCTAAGTATCTTTTCGGACATGGTTGAGCGATTTCTCGAGGTCTTTATGGACGATTTTTCGGTTTTTGGATCTTCATTCGATGAATGCTTGCACCACCTTACACTAGTTCTAGAACGTTGTAAAGAAAAGAACTTAGTCCTTAATTGGGAAAAGTGTCATTTTATGGTTAATCTGGAATAGTGTTAGGACATGTGGTGTCCTCTAAAGGAATAGAAGTTGATAAAGCCAAGGTTGAACTAATTTCTAAATTAAGACCACCTAAGAATGTAACAGATGTTAGATCTTTCCTTGGCCATGCTGGATTTTATCGTCGTTTCATCAAAGACTTTAGCAAGATTGCCTTACCTCTGTCGAACCTACTTGCTAAAGATACTGCCTTTGTATTTGATGAAGCCTGTGTTGCAGCTTTTGAGAAGCTAAAATCATTGTTGACTTCTGCCCCTATCATCCAACCACCCGATTGGGACCTCCCATTTGAACTTATGTGTGATGCGTCCGATTATGCGGTTGGTGCTGTCCTTGGCCAACGACGTGATAAAGCACCTAGTGTGATTTATTATGCTAGTAGGACCCTAAACGATGCCCAGATGAACTACACAACCACTGAGAAAGAAATGTTAGCCATCGTTTTTGCTTTGGAGAAATTTAGATCATATCTCCTAGGGTCTAAGGTCATAGTCTATTCTGATCATGCCGCACTCAAATATCTCCTTTCCAAGAAGGACTCCAAACCTCGGCTGATTAGATGGGTATTATTGTTCCAAGAATTTACTCTAGATATTCGTGATAAGAAAGGGTCCGAAAATGTAGTAGTTGACCATTTATCCCGTATCCTTGATGAGACTAGAGATGATGAGAAACCGATCCTTGACACGTTCCCTGATGAACAATTATTTTCCATCTCTTTGTTACCCCGGTTTGCGACATTGTCAATTATTTGGTAACTGGTCAAATGCCCGACCATTGGTCTAAACAGATAGAGCTAAATTCTTGTCTCGAGGTAAAATACTTTTTCTCGGGATGATCCGTACTTATTCAAATATTGCCCCGATCGATCATCCGTCGTTGTATTCTCGACAACGAAATCTCCAAAGTGTCTTGACTTTTGTCATTCTCGGGAGCTTGTGGGGGTCACTTTAGTTCTAAGAAAACAACTGCGAAGGTTTTGCAATCCGGTCTTTATTGGCCAACTCTGTTTAAGGACTCCCACCTATTTTGTCAAAGTTGTGATAGATGTCAAAAGTTAGGAAAGATGACCCGACGTAATATGATGCCACTTAGTCCTATATTAATAATAGAAATATTTGATGTGTGGGGTATAGATTTTATGGGTCCTTTTGTCAATTCTTATGGCAACTATTACATCTTATTAGCTGTTGACTATGTGTCTAAGTGGGTTGAAGCAATCGCTACCAAGACAAATGATCGCCACGTTGTGATCAAGTTTGTTAGAGACAATATTTTCTCTCGATTTGGTATGCCTAGAGCAATCATTAGTGATGGAGGTTCCCATTTTTGCAACCGGTCTTTCGAGGCGCTCATGAAGAAATACTCCATTACCCATAAGGTTTCTACACCTTATCACCCACAAACTTGTGGCCAAGTTGAAGTGTCTAATAGGCAAATTAAACAGATTTTAGAAAAGACCGTAAACCCTACCCGAAAAGATTGGTCTTTGCGCTTAGTAGAAGCTTTGTGGGCTTACCGAACCGCTTTTAAGACTCCACTTGGGATGTCTCCGTATAGACTTGTCTTCGGTAAAGCCTGTCATTTGCCTTTAGAATTAGAACACCGAGCTTATTGGGCCATTAAACGGCTAAACTTTGACCTACCAACTGCTGGTGATAACCGTAGACTGCAACTCAATGAGTTAGAAGAAATTCGTAATGATTCTTACCAGAGTGCGAAAATTTACAAGGAGAAAACAAAAATATTTCATGATAAATCGATTATTCGAAAGACATTTGAACCAGGTCAGAAAGTTCTCCTTTACAATTCTCGTCTACATCTTTTCCCTGGTAAATTGAGGTCTCGGTGGTCCGGACCATATTTTGTCAAAATTGTTTTTCCTCATGGTGCAGTTGAAGTTGAAAATCCAAGAACGGAGAAACTTTCAAGGTTAACGGTCAACGGTTGAAACCATTCTTGGAGTTACCTAGTCATGCAATAGAAGAATCGAGCCGAGAGATCCCGTCTACCAGATTAATTTGAATGGGTCACAAAGTCTGGTCAAGACATTAAACTTAGCGCTTATTGGGAGGCAACCCATACATGGTGATGTTAAGGTCCCTCCGGAGGACCCTGCTGTTGTACATTAGTTTTGTTTTTATTTATTTTTCTTTCTTGCTCCCATGGAAGGATTGCTACGCTTCATGTGTACTATCTTTCGACTTACCTCTTTATTCCTCTTGTTACTTATATTTTTGGTAATACACTTTATTTTGAAACATTGAGGACAATGTTAGGTTTAAGTGTGGGGGTGAGGGAAAAACTTTTAGTTAGTTTTTAAGAAAAATAAATAATAATAAACAAAATAAAAAAAAATAATAATAAAAAATAAATAAATAAATAAATAAATAAAAATGAATAAATAAACTCCAGAGCCTAGAAATTTATGCTTATTAAGGATGGCACTAACCAATCTAAGTGGATGGAAGCATTTTGGTTGTAGGAGTTGAGGAACCAATCCGATTAGATGGAAACATCTAAAGAGTCTATTCATAAAAGCACAGAGCTCAGGTGTTAGAAATAACATGGTAGTTTCACCATATCTCGTTGAGTCCTTTTCACTTCTATTTTTATTTTGTTTTCTTTTCAAACTATGTTTCTCTAAGTGAATAGGTGGGGCTCACGATTCAAGTTGTTACCACTCGCTAGGATGAAATAGAGTGATTGAGTTACTAAAAAAAAAAAAAAAAAAAAAAATAGACCAGACCAAATAGACCAAAAACAAACGGAATAAGAAAAAATTAACACTTGGGAATAGCAATATGTGTGTGTTTTCCCTGTCTCCGTCGCCTAAACAAGCGTGGAACGCAGGATCCATGGGAACTATCATGTAATCTGCTGACAAGAAGCATGCGCTTGGATCCAAAAGATCTAATCATGTAGTTAAAAAAAAAAAAAAAAAAAAAAAAAAAAAAAAAAAAGTTAAGTGAATAAATCGACCATTTGGTTCCCTTGTATATGCCCAGACGAGTTGATCTAGAATTAGGATTATCGACCACTGGTTCCCTTGTATATGCCAAGCTGTGTTGATATTAGTCCAGACCAGTATCTCAATCCATTAGGATAGGTTCGTTTTGGCAGTGGCCTTCAGACAGATATGAGAAACACCGTTCACCTTAGTCAACATCAAAACCATCTACATTTTTCTATATCCATCTCTTAATCTATCCATGTGATTTGTTGACTCCGGATATTGATGTCCATAGTGAAACTATCTGAGTAGAGCTCTGTCACTTATATATGAATTTTAGTATGCTTGAGTGCAAACTCGTGTACAGCAATTGGAATTTCGCATCGTGGTACTTCCTCCCGTAGTCAATAAGTATGCCAACCAAGGAGATTCTTTAGTGCCTTCCAAGGTTCTCGCGTAAATGGCTAGGGTCCTGAGTAGTAAAGGTTTTGTGGGTATATCTCTTGTAAACCCTCCCGAGACTATAACTCGGCCACTAGGGCCACCTAGGGGTTTAAAGGCTTGTTATACGTGCTAAGTGTGACCGTATCCTCGACGAGATGGAGTTGTATGTATTAAAAAAAAAAAAAAAAAAAAAAATTATTTTATTTTGATTTGCTCGAGGACTAGCAAAGTCTAAGTGTGGGGGAATTTGATAGGTGTCTAAAACACCTTGATATTTATCTATTGTTTATGCTTTCTTTGTTATGTTTTCTTGTAAATTATGTATCTTTTGTTTGATTTTGAGTTTCAGGTACTTTGGAGCAAAAGAAGAGGAAACGTCGCTTAAAAGGGCTAAAGTGTCATTTCATGTGCAACTACTAATGGAGGCGAATTATCTCTCATTATTTGCTTTTATTTCTTCTTGTCTGAAAGGCATGTCGGCTTTAGTGATGAAAGTTTTGTCTGAAAAGCATGGCAACCTTAGTGATGAAATTGAAGAAAAGAAGTAAATATGAGAGGTAAGAGATGGATGCTCGAGAAACTACTAAAAGCACCCAGAAAAGTGTTAAAGGCACCCCCAGAAATGTCCCGGAAGAGTTGACGAGTTTTTCACTATATACAGCCCAAAAGTCATCTTTGTACCCCACAAATTGCTATTCGCACCCCCCTGAAATTGCTAAATATAGCCCAAATTGCTAAACGGACACCGCTGCTGGATAAGGGGAAGGTCATCTTCTCCATTCAAATTTTGAATTTTGGCGGGAAAAGTGAATGGCAGAATTAGGGTTGAGGATTTGAAGGCGTTTTACTGAGATTCAATCGCTGAAATTGAATGAGTTTGCTCTCTTGAGCTTAACAGGGCTGGTAATGGTCTGGGATTCGAACAGATTTGGCTAGATAATCGGCAAAAGATGAATCAAGGTTCACGGTTTTGGCGGGAAAGTTTCTTCACACATGACTGCGGAAATTTTGGGTTGGATTTGGGAGGTTTGTTCAATGAGATTTTCCGATTCTCATGGGATTGTGTTATGGACTAACTGCACTTAAACAGGATGGGTATGTCCATTAGAACCGGTCAATTCCAATTAAATAAAACGACAAGGAGAGCAAAACAGGAGACGGGAAGAATATCCAATGAATACGTGACTTCCAAGCAAGATTTTGACGTATTTTTGGAAGAGTTAAACACGGGATTTTGTAGATACCTTATTACAAGAAATAATGACGTGTTTTGAAGCCAAAAGAAGGAGCAAATCAAGATATTTAAAAAGAAAGAAATCTCGTGGGGTGGAAGAAAAAAGCGAAGTTGCTATAAAGGAAAGACAAAGATTTTCTCGAGTTTTGATTGGTCTGTGGTGTATAAAAAGGGCTGTATTAAGTTCCAAGGAAGGGATACGGAGACTTTGGGGAAGAATAGAGAGCTAGGAATCGATAAAATCAAAAGTTAGAAAACTTCACCTGCTGCCGCAACTCAAGAACACCAAGAACTTTGGACCACCAGAGGCAGTCGCAGAAAGCGGTCTTAAGAACAACAACACAACGCCTAACGCTATATCGTTCTTCGAGCAGTCTTAAAAGAAAGGGCCCTCAGTGACGGTCGCATATTACTGAAAATCATTGTAAGCTTATTTATATTTTTATCAATACAATGATTAATGAAATTTTCTTCAATTTTTGCTCTATGAGTAGCTAAATCTATTCTCTAGGGTTTTGGAGGAAACTATTTTTGATGGGTATTATTTAGTATTTAAATTTCTTTGGCATATTTACTCCATTATTGTGTTTTAAAACTGTCTAAAAAATTCTCTCTTCTTTACATGCTTCGTAACAATTGTTTTGGGTAGTTTCTACCGTTCTTTTATAAGCGAAGGAGGATTAGGCCTTAGAATATTGACTAGAGTCATAAAAAAAAGAGCTTGTAACGTTATATTTTCCAAAGCATGAGATTGAGTTCGAAAATTGTTTTGAGTTAAGTCGGAGTATTATGTCAAAGTTTTAATTATTGAGTTTACCATCATTAGAAGTAGTGAAATCCAAAGCCCTAGATTCATCTCTCCTTGGTAACAAAAATCAATTTTAATTAGTTTGCCATAATATTTTTCTTTATTAATCTGAAATCAAATCTTTAAAAAAGTCCGAGCAACGAATCTTTTCTTACCACTTGTAAAAACTACATTAATCATCAAATTATCAAATTTTTCATGCCATTGCTTAGGAGCTTGTTTCAGACCATAAAGAGACTTATCCAACTTACATACTTTTTGTTCTTGACCTGGAATAACAAAACCTTCAGGTTGTTCCATGTAAATTTCTTCTTCTAATTCACCATTTAAAAATGCTGTTTTAACATCCATTTGATGAACAACAAGATTGTGCACAAAAGACAATAAACAATCAAAACACGAATAGAAGTCAATCTTGTAACAGGAGAATAAGTATCAAAGAAATCTACATCTTCTGTTTGTCTATAGGCTTTAGCTACCAACCTAGCTTTGTATTTGTCTACTGAACCATCAGGGTTCAACTTCCTTTTAAGTACCCATTTACAACCTATTGCTTTGCAACCAATGGGTAAATCTGTTAGGTGCCAAGTTCCATTAAGATTATGGGAGTCAATTTCATTATCTATGGCTTCCTGCCCAAAACCTGATTCAGGAGAATTAAGTGCTTCTTGAAGACTAAAAGGGTCTTCCTCTAGAGTATAAACTTCAAAGTCAGAACCGAAGTTCGTCGCAGTCCTAGCCCTTTTGCTACGCCTAGGTTCAATTTCAGCATCACTGGTTTCTTCATTTCTAGGTTCTTCTATTCTAGGTTGCGAACTTGTACTAGGTACATCACTAAGTAAAGAACCCCCACTATTTCTAGATTTAAAAGGAAATCTATCTTCGAAGAAATCAGCATCAATAGATTCAATAAAAACTTTATTATTAAGATCAAAAAATCTATAAGCTTTACTATTTTGAGCATACCCAACAAAAACACATTCATAAGCTTTACTAGCTAATTTTGATCTTTTAGGATCAGGAATACGAACATAAGCCAACCAACCCCATACTCTAAAATAAGAAACATTAGGTTTTCTGTTTTTCCAAAGTTCATAAGGTGAAATTTTTGTTTTTGAATTTGTAACACGATTCAAAACATAACAAACAGTCAGCAAAATTTCTCCCCACCAATGAGAGGCAGCACCAGAACTAAGCAAACAAGCAGTCACAAGAGTAGTAAAAGTAAGATTCTTTCTTTGGCTTTTCCATTCATTTCGGGGTTATAAGGAGCAGTTTTTTCATGTATAATTCCACAAGATTCATAAATTTCGGTGAATGGTTTAGAATCATATTCGGTGCCTCTATCACTACGAAATCTCTTAATTTTTCTACCAAATTGATTTTCAACTTCAAAGAATAAAAACCTTAAATTTTTCAATAGCTTGATTCTTATGACTTAACAAATAAACATAAGTATAATTTGAAAAATCATCAATAAAAGTCATGACATATCTTTTTCCATTTCTAGTTAATATACCTTCAAATTCACACAAATCGAATGCACCAACTCTAAAGGCTCGGATTCTCTAACAATGATTTATGGGAACTCTTGGTTATTTTTGCTTGACTACAAGATTCACACTTTTCAAAATCATGCATGGATAGTTTTGGAATAAGACCTTGTTTGCTCATGGTATCTCTTGATCTACTTGTTCACATGACAAAGTCTAGCATGCCAAACATTAAAAGTACACACCATATAAGAAGAAGATGCAATTTTATTCATTTCAACATTAAGCTTAAACATTCCATCAGTAGCATAACCTTTTCCTACAAACACTCTATTTTTAGTAATTGTGTAAACATCAGATCCAATAGTTTGATACAACTTGACCTTGTTGAGAAGATAGCCGGAAACAAGGTTCTTTCTCATTTCGGAGTGTGAAGAACATCTTTCAAAGATAAGTGTCTTCCCAGTGAACTTGATTCTACCGTCCAGAACCCTTCACAATAGTGCTGTGGGAGTCTCCCAACAACACTTTCTTATCCTTTGTTTATGTATAGCTCTTAAATAGGGACCTATCAAAACAACAATAGAGCGAAGCACCACTGTTTATCCACCACCCATCAGTTCCACCAACCATGAAAAATTCTGGGTCAGAAACCATGGCAATTATAACGCTTTCAGCAACATTAGCTTGAGCGTTATTCTTTCCTTTGTTATTCCTGCAATCCCTAGCCATGTGGTTAGGTTTCATGAGCATAACAAAGAAACTCAATTGGAATTACGAACATTTCTTGATGGGTGTGGGTTCTTGTTTTGAGTAGGTTTTCCTTTCCTTTGGTTCAGTCGGGTTTCATAGGTTTTTCTTAGGTTTCAAGCTCGCTTGAGTCTGATTTTATTGTTGGAAACAATAAGAACCTCTTCCTTTCTATCTTGTTTCCGTGCTTCCTCTTCAACCTTGAGTTTAACAATCAAACTTTCAAGAGAAAATTCCTTAGACTTATGACGCAAATCATTACGAAAATCTTTCCGGTTAGGTGGTAACTTGTCAATCATAATGACTACTTGAAATTGTTCATCAACTTTCATACCTTGATTCGAATTTCATGGGCAATTTTAAAGTTCATGAGCCTGTGCAACAACTGATTTATCATCCACCATTTGATATTTCATGTAGCGGCTTACAACATATTTCTTCGATCAAGCTTCTTCGATTGTCGTATTTTTTTTACGTAAGGCATCCCAAACATCTTTAGCGAGTATCAAACGTGGAGTAATATTCATATAAATCATCGACAATGCATTGAGAATATAGTTCTTGCAATCAAAATCATCATCAACCCATTTTTCATAGGCTTTTTGTTTTTCTTGGCGCAGTTTGGGTCACAACAGGTTCTTGGTTTGTTGAGGAGTTGCACTTGCTGCGGTGGAGTTGCTTTTGTCGTGGCTTCGCATCTTTTGGATCAATTTGGTTTGATGGAAGTCACCATCATGTGCAACTTCATCAGTTTGAGGTAGAAGAATAACTTTTGCTTCCATCTTCTGAAGTGAAGTCCTTCAAACTTGAACGGCTTGTTGATATCAGCAACGGTTTTCTTTTCAGATTCCATGGCAGAAGGATTCGTCCTAAAATTGTTGGAACAATTGCCGATTTCACACCTGCAAAACAAAGATTAAAACACAAAACAAAGTAATGGCTGAGTCACGACCAGGTCGCTCTCTTTAGGACGTTTCGTGGCTCTGCCTTGAATTTTGTGCAAGCAGTTCTTTCTCCGTCACAACGCCCCCAGGATAAAACAGCCGAGAAAAACTCTCTTTCGATCTCTCACGCACACAATGAGAAATCGATCACTTCTACTCTCTATATTCTTGCTCAGTATTTTTGGTCTCTTGATTCTTAGAAAACAATAGTGTAGAACTTGTGTTTTCTTTCTGTTCTCAAAACTATTTTTATAACCAGGCAGTCAATGCAAATTAATGGAGAATAAATTGTATTAATTCTTTGAGTTAAAATTCCATTCAAACAAAAAAACGGGCAAATAAATCATGCCATAATTAGCGCAATTAAAACATAATTAAGTGCAGTAAAAACGATTTGAAAAAATCTTTTTAAAAAACAGCAAAAATAACTTTCCAAATTCAAGAGACCTCCCAAGAACCCTAAGGCCCCGCTCCTGGACTAATGTTATATATATATATATATATATATATATATATATATATATGCACAATCAGTAGAGGGAGGGATTCGATCCTGAGACCTAACCCTCTAGGCCCAAAATGCTTAACCACTGGGCCAAGCTCGAATTGTTGATATAAATGTACAAAATAATTATTTTAAAAACATATATCCCAACAGATATGGTGGTCTGTGACAATATGTGGATCTGCAACGTTTTTTGAGTCGGTCATGAAATTTTTGGAGCCTTCCCAAATGTTTACTAATTTTATCATGTAAACGATGAAAACACGAATCTAACGGAAAAAGAACGAGGTCAGTCGGATAAAGAATGAAGGAGTTATGAATAAGATAGTGAAGCGTAGTAAACTTCCAGAGTCCCTTGTCATCGGGTTGTGGGGACGTTGACTTAAACGAATTTGAGAGCAAATATTCGTAAGAATCTTCAAGTTTAAAGCGTCATCTAGTCCTTGAGAGTGATGGTACCGGTTAGACGGTTGCTCATTTTCTTTGTCACGAGCTTCAACATTCTCCAGTGAGGTCGATTGTAGAGTGGCCCCCGTCCATGATATTCTCAAAAAATTTAGTACTCATACTTTAGGAAACGTGCACTCGATCTATATTTATTCTACTTATCCCTATTGTTCATTCTACATGTATCTCCAAATGGGTCATGATGTCGATCTGAGTTTTCGCAAAATTATATTGAGTCCTCGAGAGATCGCGTTGGTTCTCAAACATTGTCTTTGAGATATGGCGACGGATTAATGAGCAAAGGGCTCACTGGGAAGTTTTTTTATTGATGGCCAAAATTAAGATCACCTCGGACAATAAACTAACATATTCACAAGAGTTAAATGTACGTTTCATAATTATGAGAGACGCTGATGAGGATTCACCATCTTAGATATGTCTGCGATAGACCTGGAACCATCTGCATATGAGGTGGCGCCTCTTGGATTTCATCTCTAGCATTCTAGAAGTTCAAATATGAATATCTGAGAACGTTTTTTTATGACTGAATGTCGAAGATCGGCTTCCTCGTCGATGACAACCATGATTGCAATCTGAACTGCAACTGAGTGGATAACCTCCCACAGTAGTCGCCAAAATATAATTACCTAATATCGGTGCGAGATTAAAAGTGGGATTTTGGGGGTTCCTGAAAGTGAGCTATGGGAGGTTTAGTACTAACAGTCCTCTCCTAATCTAGGAGATATTATCGTACAAGGGATGCTCCGATCATAGGAGAGATTAGGGCTGGTCTCGGGAAGGGGAGCAAAGAAAAAGAGAGAGACCAGATAATAAAAGAATTGGTCAGAGATGTTAGAGAATTGCTCGGTCGAACTCACAAGTGTTTTTATCTCAAGCTTGTTGTCAAATTTAGTTGTCAAAACTATATCTTGATTTCTAGTCTACAATTAGTTAAGTCTCGGTCTAGGATAAAGCTAGTTGAGAAACGAACCAATCATCATTTGCGTTCTACCATTTGAAGGAGAAGATCAACCGAAGATTTTGGAGAACTTCATCAACAAAAGGTAAGTGAAGACTGAACCACCTATTTCTCAAGTTATATTCACTTTTTTATCCTTGATACGTTTGTCGCATAACTAATTAGACTAGCTTGCATAGACAAGAATTTCGAGTCGAGAACTAATTATTTAGCTTACGAATTTCTCGAAATATAATGACTAAGCTTAATGAACATTTGTTCATACCTGATCAATTTCGGTGGAGAAAAATTCATTGTTCGGAACCAAATCATGATTCAAGTTTATAATTAGAAAATAAACCGGAACAATGATATGTGTCACTGATGTTATTCAGAAATGTTTCAAATTGATTTAGAGAAATATATAACTACTATATTCGGAATACAAGATAGTATTATCAGTCTTACAAACTGAGAAAACTGTTATACGTCTGAAGCCGTATTACATGTACCCGTACAAGTAGCGGAGTAGCTATATATCAACTTACAGATTTGTGTGATATGCATATTCGTACGCACATCATATGTGAAAATTTGTTTGTTTCGTGATCCGGATAGGTATGCATATTCGTATGCAAACCATTTTGGAACTGTCGTAAGGGCACTAGTGGAAAAAAGCTGTTCTAAGATAGTTGTAAAGTGTCGTATTAGCGGGTTATAAGACACTTTCGAGTTGCCGTTGAAAGTGTTGTATATTTAGTGTCTTTTTCTGGAACGACACTTTCAAGTTGACTCAGAATTACAATACTCTCAGATTTTTGCTAGGTATGACACCTGGATAACGTCGTTGATTCAATTTTATATTATAAAAAAAAAAAATTGCTGAATTGCAAATCAGATCTAGCTGACTGCAGTAAATAAATCTGACTTCAACTAGAATTACATTGGTTACACAATAAAAATAAAACCAGGATTTTCAAATTAGCCATTTAAATAAAAATCATTATATTGGTTACACAATTCATAACAGTTTACACTTAGGTTCAAAATCACAAAAGAAAATAAATAATCAAGTCCTGAATTCATCCAAGTTCCATGTATCATAAAGACAATTGCAAACCAGCAAAACGAGATCTTGCCGGATGACGAACTGAGCCAACAATTTCAGAATGATACACCTACAACGAACAAAATTAAATGTTTCAGCATCACTGAAATATAAAACAAGTGTGAAATAATCAATGAAAAGTAAATATATTATATGGATGTACAACAATCATACAAGCACCATCATACAAGCACCATTTAATACTTGATGAGTTGACATATCAAGAATCAAGGATGATATTGTAGAAAGATATGGATCACCAGTTACTTATACCCTTCACATAGTTTCAACTTTCAATATTCATTAATTTATAACTATTACCACTAGTAAAACAAATACCTAATTAGCACCACCAGCCATCAGATATAAAAATTCAGACAAAGTAAGCTAGAATCTTCTAAATAGAGTCTGATATAACAAACATGCGTATGAAAAATCGTCTCTAGCTGCATCTCTTAGCCTCTATAATCTCACACTTGGAGGGTTTTTGAGTTTCATACAAATATGAGGACTGGAATAGCTTGGCTTTGGATTGGTGTTAACTCTTTAAACCATAGTTCCCCGGCCTCTTTCTGCGGCCAAGCAATAATGTCTATATAGAACTTTGGCACTGTCCGGCCATATAAACTGCAAGGTCAATAATATGTAAAAGTTATCAATATGCGATTCTTGTAAAGCAACAGTTCAAATGTAAAGAATTATTTAATCAACAAACATATATTCAATGTTTATATATAACATCCAGTTCAAAAACGAGATTGAGTACAATACTCCAAACAAGACTCAAATGATGGCATGTAGTGGTTGCAATCTTAGCAATCCAAGTACCCAGCTCTATCAAAAAAAAAAAAAAGACAAGTCATGGTCAATAAGTTACCAACATGACAAATAACTATCAAGTAACAGAAACGCAAAGGAGTAAAGAATATATGAAAAAAGTGCATTCTGATTCTGTGGCCATCTGTGGGACGTCAAGATGTACTAAGAGAGTCAGGTTAGTGCTATTATGATTGGAAAATTGGGTTTATCTTCTTAGCGATACAGTCGATGGATAAAAAAAATATGAACAAGGATATAGAAAATATAATAGGTAGTAGCTTCCCTGAATCTTTGACTGTAAAATCCCCTTATCCTAAAATGTATACCTTTTAGTATAGTATCCTTAATTTTGGGTTTCCATAAAATATCTTTGGAGTAATGGACGTGGATTTTTTGGAGAAAGAAAAATCTAAAAAAAGTTTTGACTAGAGAGAGGAAAAAAAAAGAATCGCATATATATTTTCTGTTTAGAAGATTAGGGTTTTATTTCATTTCTCTCAAAAACAGCCGCACTAAACCCCTCTCGTTAAAAACCTAGCTGCCTGAAGGAGATAATTGAAAGACGGAGGGAGATTATTTGAGGCGAAAGGGAGTTTCTGGACGGGATTCTTTTTGCTTGGCGAAACATGTAGGTTCTCTAATCCTTATACTCGTTATGGTTGGTTGACAAATCTGAGCAGTTTCTCCTAACACGAAGGATTTGAGGGTTTTCGTTTATTTGTACAAAATATAGAACGATGTTATACCTTGGTTTTTCATTTACTGTTTGTTGTGCCGATCGGTTAAAATGACTTGTCTTGGTTTTTCCTTGGTTGGAAGTTTTCATCTCTCTGGTAATTGGATACGAGCTAACTAGATGAGATGATCATACGTGGGTGCATACAACTGATCCACCATGCTAAGTCCTTGTTTGGTTAGATGGAGTCTAGTTTCTGGCAAGGGAGATTTTTGGGTCCGCTGGATCTTTATGAGTTCATGATAGGGGTTAGGATAAGCTAGGCACGTTTTTCTTTTGCATCAAGAGCTTTACTTGATCAGGAGCTTTAATTTAGGTATATTATGTGCTGGTTTTTATGGTCTGTCTAGTGTTAGACCATTTTTAGTGGAAAGAACGGACAGTTGGGGAGACATTTTAAAAGGACTGTTGTGCACCTTTATTTTGTTATAGGAAATGGATTGTTGGACTACCGCTAGTTACGAACTAGTATATGCTGTTTAGGCTGCTAGGTGAAGATACGTACAACTCTCGTTTGGTTGTTCATTTTTAGATTACTAGATGAAAGATTTGTGCCGTTGGTACAGCTACGAGGGTGCCACATTTTTGGTGTTGTTTTCCCTTTCTTTCCCGCAAATAGTTGAGGTCTTAGGTGGGTGTATGATTTCAGTTTGAAACAGACGTTGTATGTGTAGTTATCTTTCATTTGTGATGACTGTCGCCCGTAGTTGGCTCGACTCTCATGGGTATAGGCGATGACCGAGGGGTCGCCTAAAAGATATAGATCTATTATCTTGTATTGGGATCGACAACATTTAAATTTCTCCGGCGCACGGTAGGAGAATTAAATGGACTACTTAAGGGTTGTTTCGGTATGATTTTCGGTTAGTGTAAGAACAATAAGAGAGGGGAAATCGGTAATTAATAACGGGAGGGATAGATAAATTTTTAGATTTTTGTTATCCCTTTGTAAACAACCTGTTTTTGGTACCATTTTTGAGTTACTTACCCGCTTACTGCATTTTTGACTCTAGCTGTTTGTCGTCGCTACTATAAGACTTAAAACGTCACCCTCTTATAATTGGTCTTTAACTTTTATAATTTTATAAACTGTTTTGGATTTGTTAGATCGTCTATGAAGGTTATAAGGGTGTGAGAGTCTACTTTTAGTTGGGGTCTGACCCAACTTACATTTTTTTTCAGGAAACGGTGAACGAGGAGTGACCTAGCTAGTAGATTGCATTTCCGATTCGAAAAGAAATTTTGTCACTTGCTTAAGGTGTTTAATTAGCTATTTTATTGTTTTCTTTTAAGATCAGACTTTCATTTCCTTTAATTAAATTTTTAGCATTTACTTGGGAGACCGACCTGTGTGTCGAGGATAAATTTTGTTTTAAAGATTTTATGAGCCAGTACATCTTTTATAAGCTTTATTAAATAAATTCATTTATTTTTGGATTAGTGTCAATGTGCTCCTCGTTAACAAAACTTCTGGTGTCTGTGTTATTTCTATTCCGCATTATATTTTGTTATATAATTGAAATATCACAGGTTGTGCGTTGAGATCAATCAATTAGAATATCCAAACTTTGTTTGTTGATTTACATTGATTGACACTTGGATATTGGTCTTTGGTACCATCCAAGTTTATCTCTCTAGTATTTGATAAAGACTCGCAGATTTCCATTTGCTTGAGTAAAGATCAAATCGAGAGATAGAGATATTAACTCATTGATATACTTTTTATTAAGATTGAGTCTGACTGTCTAGTTGATTCTCTTAAAAGTATATTAGAGTTAGTCCATACAGATTGCTAATCGAAATATTGGTGAGGTTGTTGTACCCCCGCTTTTTCCATTTTGACTTCGGTCAAAGACACTTTCGGTATGTACTTATTTTGCGAGATTTAGTCTATGTCATTTCATTGTGTCCCATATAGCCCTTTTTCCACTAGTGGGGAACCTCGTTTAAGTATTGCATGCGAACTAATACAGTTTTATGTTCCTGAACCAGTTTAGTACCCGAATCGGTACGCAAACTGAAAAGGTTCCGTGAACTCCGAAACCGGTAAAGTCTTAAGGTTTCCAAACCGGCTCGCAAACTGAAAAAGTTTTGTCAACTCTGGAACTCAGTTTTTCACCTAAGTTTACAAACCGGTACGTGAACTGAAAAAGTTTTGTCAACTCCGAAACTCGTTTTTTCTTATAAGTTTGCACACCGGTCCGCGTACCATGACTCATCTGATTCACGAATGACTTATGTATTTATACTTTGTGCATTTACAAACTATGTCGATTGTGTTCAAATGCGATTAAATTATTGCTACGAGATGATTTTCATTTGATCAATTCTCTAAAACACTTGACTCATTTGATCACATGATTGTGACGTCAACTCTCAAGATTAATGTCTTTGTACCGACGGACCGTCCCGGAACCGGTGGAACCGTACCTATTTTTGTACCGAACCGAGGAAGGGGGTACAGGTACCGGTCCAAAAAACAGGAACCGGCCTCACAGGGGGTTGTTTATGGGTGAAAACTACTCCTGTTGAATTTGGTAATTTGGGGTGTATGGATGAGGAATGAATCTAAACCCTAAACAAATGCACTGCGCGGTGAGTGCTTGTAGATTCGGAAGTCAATCTGTGCAAATCCGGCCTAAACCAAGAAATGGCCGTTCCAGACTTGTTTCGGTCACAAAGTGAAGGAGATGGGGTTGATCTTAGGGAGGGAAGTGAAGAAGGTGTTGAGATTGTGAAGGTGTTGGCTATGAATGACTTGTGTGAAAGATGAGCAGGCTTACGATTGATGCAAGCAGGCTCTGGGTGTTGGAATACGTTTTTGTATTAACACTTGCCTCTGTTGTTTTTCCCCTTGTCTTTCTGAAATAGGGTGGAGAACCTATTTATACAAGTCATTGAGCCTTATTCACGTCTCTCGTGAGAAGTGGAGGAAGTGGAGTGATGGAGTAGTGGAGTTGTGCGTCGGTGCCACACGACCAGTCTTTCCACTTCTCCTGTTCATCTCTTACCGTCCATGACTTCCTAACACGTTCTTGTGATGGCGCGTTGCACGCCGCACGCTGTAAACCGCTGAGACCAATACCCCTGTATGTATCCCCGATTTGTGACATGATTGATGTCGGAACGTGTGGATCGTGGATCCACGATAGGTAGCATGTAATGCTAATTTGAATATTTGTGTTATTCGGGAAGTTGATACTTGTGAAGTATCGTGTGTATTTTATGCAGTGCTTGCATCATGGTGTGGTAAAGTGATGGGTAATGACGCCTCACCGACCAACTAACTCTTGACCGGGTTGTATAACCAATTTGGTGAAGTTGGACGGATGAGATGATCTTTGAGACACTCATCTGCGACCGTTAATGAAATTAGGGTTTTGAAGAGGTGCGTAGGCATCACTCTTCAGCTTGGTCGAAACCAAGCATGGGATACAACTTTGGCCAGGCCGACCATACATGCGTGTAGACGGCATGATGGTGTAGGCGCCTATACCCCATTACCTCACGAAAGTATATATGATCTGGGTCACTCAATTCATCCGGTGAAGTTGAGTGGTCGAGATCGATTTGCGACAGAAACCAAAGTCCGCAAGAGCCGCACGTCACGCCCACTTCGAGCACACGTTCCAAGACGACCAATCTTGGTCGGTCTTGGCCGATTGGCCTGGTGTGAAGGTGGTAGGCTGGTGTTTACGCCTATACTCCGAATATCCCATAAAAACGTGATCTCGAGCCATCCAAATCGTCCACGAAGTTGAGCGGTCGAGATCGGTTGTGGTTTTGGGAGGTGTGACCACGCTAGTTTGGGCGTGCGTTTTGAATTAGCCGGGCATGATATGCCTTGGCCGTCGGGTGAGGGAATAGATGGGTCCACGGTGGTCATCTTTGGTATGACCGGACTGCTTAATCTAATCTTGGACCCTCCATTCGTGCCGAGGAGAAGATGGACGCTCGTGATGCTCAAAACCCTAATTCGGATTTCAAAGCCGTGCGTCACCCCTTGTTTGGGCGCACGAATTTGTTACGACCAAGCATGGTTGGTCTTGACCGGTTGGTCAAGTGTGTAGGCGGGCCCTCGGTGATTGTGTTGACATGCTCTGGGCCCTTTGAGTTTACATCTACACCCTCCATCTATACTGCGAAGATGGATGGTTGAGACATTTTTGCGACACATGTAATATGCCGCAAACCCTAATTTAGGGTTTTGTCCATCCGCTTGGTATGAACGTTTTTGGCAAGCTAGGCCAATGGCCGACCATGCGGGGTCGCGGTGGGTATTCCATACCGCTTGGGGGTGATGGAATTGATCCGGGTCATCCAATCATGCTTGTGGAGTTGGATGAGTGCGATCATATCCGGACCGATACGGTCGGTCTGGATGCTCAATCGGGCTAGTATAACACACCGAGAGGGGCTCAATCGGGCTAGTATAACACACCGAGAGTCGGCTGTGCACGGGTATTTCGTACATGGTTTCATTATAATGCTTGGAGGTTCGTGTTGCTCTGTAAGAGTAACACTCAGTCGTCATGCCGCACTGATAATGAGTACAGGAAATATAAGGCTGATTGCGCATTAATTAATAATGCTAGAAATTCACAGGGTATATGGGATTGTTGCTACATGCTCCAACCTCGGATGAATTTCGTGTATTCATAGAATGGGATTGTTGCCACATGCTCCATTCTAGGTGAATTAAGTGAGGAGTATCCAAAACTTATCGATGGCCTTATCTTTTACAAGATGTCAGCGCATAATTTTACGGGGCTTTTACAATTTCAACCTTAAATGAAAATCCACCATCAACATTAAGTCCCCTGCCTAGCACACAATGGTTACACTATTGTGGGGTAGGCATAAGATGGTGACAGTTAAAGATAAAACTTATGAGACAGAGTTAGATGTTACCAGGAGAGACGGGTCATCCTGTCCTTGGAGTATGTCACGTTCAAAAGGCATCTAGAGAGCATTCCCCTAGTATGATGTCGGTCTTGCTCGCTTGGTCGACCTTGCTATGTCCGGCCGGCCGAGGGCCCACTCCGTGCTTACTCCGTTTGAATGTCGGTCTTGCCGGATCGACCTTGTTATGCCCGATTAGGTCGAGGGCTATTGCGCCGCTTCGCTCGATCGTGGGGTTGTGCCTAATCGACGGATTTGCTGCGCCTGCCGTTCGTGGGGCTCTGCGCTGTTTGATCGAACGTGGGCTTGAATTTCGTGAACATGATTCCCATGACATAAGAGAACCGTGTTGTGCAAATAAATATGGTCCCGCCATATATTCTTGATTGAACGTGGGTCCCATATCGTGTATGCCTGACTGAATGTCACCTTTATACCAGCCTCGTGCCCTTGACCAACACCGGTATTGAAACTTAAGCAATACCGGACTTGTGACTTGATCAATACCAGACTTGAAGCTTGAGCAATACCAGACTTGAAGCTTGAGCAATCTTTGGACTCGTCACTTGATCAATCAGGACTTGAAGCTTGAGCAATCTGGGACTTGTGACTCGATCAATCCGGACTTGAAACTTGAGTGATACCTGTGACTTGATCAATACCGGTCTTGAGACTTGATCAACACCGGACTTGTGACTTGATCAATACCGGTCTTGGACCCAATACCAGCCTTGTGTACTCCAAAGTGAATGTGTGTTCTGTCGTGTGTGACTACACATCTCACGCGTTTTTATACAAGTACTGCTCCTGTCTTTTATTGTAGAATGAAGAAAAGAACTCATGTTGAGATGTCTTCTGGGGATAATCTTTGGTGCCAAGTCGGGAGGTGTTGATGACTTCAAAGATATGCCGAACATTGATGATGAGTTGTTCACCACGCCCTTTCAACTATATGAAAATATCCGTTCCACAAGATAACCCTTCTCCTATCGACTTCAAGGTTTTTCATGCTTCGCTGGGCCCTCATGAAGGATGGATGAGACGTATGTTGAGAAATGAGTACATCAAAGATAACTTGACCAGAGCGCAGATTATTGATGCAGCTTAAGTGTTGAAACGACTCGAGAGGATGTTAAAGTGGCTTCTGGTGCGAACGTTGAGGTGGATCCTTGAGAGAGTGTTGAACGTGGATTCAAGCGAACGTGGGTCCCGGAGAGGCGTTGAGGCGGCTCTTGAATATACCATTGAAGCAGCTTACGCTAGAGGGAGCGTTGAAGTGTTTCCCTCTTGATTCGATTTACCCTTGCGAATTCCATGCTTCTTGACTGACCATCTCTCTCATGTTGAAGAATTCCTTGATCGACGGTGAAGGAACTTCATGCTGAGCCTCGATCCCCAAGCTTGGTTTACATGGTTTGTTCGTAGTGGTTGTTGTCGAGCCCAGATATGGAATATCTTGGACATTGTTTCATCATTGTGGGAGTCGTGCATGTGGTACTGGAGTTGGAGTTTACGGACGCGCGAGGATGTTGTATCTCGGTGGTTTTTCTCTTGCCGCTTGAGTGAACCGCATGGAAGGTGAAGGTTGTATCGCTCTGTTGGTGAGATATATGCCCCTACAAACATTATGAGGCTCTTCATTACGGCAGGCTGTTTCTTTCTATCATGGAATATGTTGTTGTAGATGAGCATTCAACAGCTCCAGAGGATGACCAAAAGCGCGGATTCTCCAACATAGCATGATAGACATGTACCACTGTCTGATAAAGTGACTTGCCCGGATCTTGTTCGATATGACGCGTGGACATCGTTATCTTCTTGAGGCTGCTCCCTTGAGGTATCGGCTCCAGTGAAAGATTGCCGTGATAGAGCGTTGATACGTTGCACCGGCATTATTTAAACAAAATGGCAGTATGGTATAATAACAATTTCCGAGAGGAGTTCGAAAAGCTATCTTACTTGCATCATGATCGTACATCCTTATCTGGTTATAGCCGCTATATCCATCCATGGAGGAGAACATGCCGTGTCCGCTGGTTGCATCTACTAACATGTCAATGTTAGGTAGAGGAGGATCGTTTTGGAGCAACACACATTCAAGTCTACGAAGTCTATGCAAAGACCTCGATCTATCCATTTTCCTCATGTCCGAAACTAAATCGTTTAACCGACTTGGATACAGATATGACATGTAGATGATGGGTGACCAATTTTCATCTAAATCCGGCATTTCTTCATATCTCCAAGCGAATATGTCCTGGTACTCTTTGAGAAGTTCCACAAGCTTCGTGCGTTTATCCGTACACAAGGTTGAGCTGATGGAGATAGGCCTAGGAGATTCCTCAACGATTTCAATCTCATCAGTTGTGGAGTTGGTGCCATCTTGCAGCTGTTGTGGAGCATCTAGCACTTGTTCTTGTGGTTCGTTCTTTGTTGTAGCATTCCATTGGGTGGAGAGACCGGGTGCGGTCTCCCGCTAATTGATAATGGCAGTATTGGTATACCGTTTTCCCTTTCTGGTCACGACTCGCCATAAAAGTTCGTTCCCTCTTCGTGTGAACGTGAGTCGTGGCTTCACAGGATGGAGAAGAATGCTTCGTCAGCAAAGATGCATCGTGGGTTTTAGCTCTCAGTGATGCAAGCCGGTATTCTTCCTGAATTGACGCCCACGTGGGGAGTGGGATGCAACGAACTTGTCTGATTCTTTCGGCGGAGCTTCTCCCGTATGTGCGGGTTTGGTTTCCCTCGAAGTCCGTCATTGTGGCAGGCTTCCGTACGACCTTGCCTGGGAGAACCTTGGATGTCCTGAGAGTCTTGAGAGTAATCACATTCGAAGACGCTCCTGTGTCGATAAGGGCCGTCTTGAACTCTGAATCCTTGATGCGTGCGGTGACATGTAGGGCACGGTTGTGAACTTCCTATGGTTGATGATAGACGCATTTATGTGTCTAATTTGTCCTCAATGTGTCGTATTGTTAGTACTCGTTTTTGTCCTTATTATGGTGTTTTGTGTGTTTGTAGGTATTTTTTGGAAATAAAGATTGTTGGAAAATTCAGCTCGAAAAGTTGCTCGGAACACCCCCTGAAGACATTTGATATTCGGACTCCCACTTTGGATAAGGGGTAACCCAATTACTAAGGGGCACCTCAGTTGGGCACCCGTTATTCGCACTCCAGAGCAGGATAAGGGGAAGCCCTTTCTTCTTCATTTGAAAAACAGTTTTGGCGGGAAAACTTATTTTTCACCTGCAGAATTTTGGTTCGAGAATTGAAGGCATTTTGGAGAGACTCAATGGCTGGGTTTGCAAGGGAATACTTTACGGACATTAACAGGCCTGGTTTGGGTCTTTGGCTCGACAAAAATTGGCTAGATAATTCGCGAGGAGAAGGCAGAGGAGCACGAGTTTGCATGGGTATGTTACGGGATTACAAAGAGTTTGAGCGTGTTTGAAATACTTGTTGAGCGTGATTGAGTTAAACATGGATAGTTTGGAGTGAATTGTATTGCAACAGACGCGTGCTGCTACAAAAATGGAAAGATTTTTATCCCGAGAATATATTCATTGACTGCCGAATAATGGGAGGATTTTTTGGATTGATGAGGAGTTATTCTTGGTCCAAAGGTGTATAAATAGTTTGTTGGGGTCGAGTAGAAGGGTATGGAGAGCTTGGGGAGAGTTTAGAGCGTCAATAGGGCAGAGAAATCAAAGTTGCAGAGCATATTTTTTCTGCTCCTGTGGAAGACGAAGAACACGAAGAACAGACGGCCAAAAACCGTCGTTCCTCAACAGTTTTAACAACTCGCATATGTGGGTCGTAGTTTGGAGGCAGACTTAAATCAACAGTAACAACGACAGGAAGGTTTTATCGTTATCTGTAACAATTCGGTTTGTAACACTTATATCTGTTACAAACCCGGTTTTTATTTGATATCTCTCCTTTTCATCATTTGTAAGCACCTTTGAGCAATAAAATCATATTTTGAGCGTGTTTCCAATATGATGAGCTAGACCCCATTATCGGGACGACAGAGAGGAAGACGAATTTCATACATGGGTAAAATTATTTAATTCTTTTTAAGACTTTTGCATTAATTTTAATTGAAATATGATTTGAATTAATTGGTTGTCATTTAATTTGATGATGTATGCTTAGCTTAAATGTTTTGATACATCATGCTTAGGATTTACAACCAATCTTTTGAGAATCTATCTTGGCAAAAATAAGAGTCCATGTTTTTATTTGTTGAGCGATAATTGTTAAAAGAATTAATATTTGAACCTTTCGTTATGAGTTTGGCCGAATCCTGAGTCCCAGCACATCTCTTCATCCTGTGACAATATTTGTATATATATTTTCTTTATCTTTAGTATTTTCTTTTATTAAAACTTAAAATCAATCTCGTCAAGTCCGAGTGAACGACAACCTTACTACCACTTTCTACAACATCATTGAAAAATACCATCAGTTGATTGCAGCAAAATGTCTCCGTGCGCATAAACTTTCCAGTAGAGAAAACGCTTCCCGATCCACCGGCCTCTGGTTCATAGTGAAACTATTGACTTGACTTGAGGAGGATCGTTGTGAGGATCAGTCCCCAGTGTATGAGTCTCCATGACAGGACCGCTCATATCTGATGTCGCTTCTTTGATCAGGTCCATGGAGGTCCGCGCCGCTGAAGTACCTTCTCCGGTGCGTTGAATGCGTTCCTTTTTTGCTCCAGGGGCTGTCACGGATCTTGTGGAAATCGATCAGTTAATGTCTTAAGAAAAGTGAGTACCTCTTTCTGAGTTGCGGCCATATCCGTTTGAGTCTTAGCAAGAACTTCATGCTTCTCCATCAAGTCTGCAATGGTAATGGGGGATGGTCCTCCTCTCGTCCCTCCGGCTCCTCATCCTGATAAAGGAGTGGAAGTTGTTGCTCGGTGACTACCGAGAGGTGTTACACTTGATGAGATGCCAGGATTTGCGGCTGCTCCGGCTCTCAGTGATGGTAGGTGTTGTAATATCACTGCTGAGTGATCGAATTGAACGTTCACATCCTCTGTACTCGAGTGTTCCTTGATTGATCTCTCCTTCCTCAAGCATTTCTTCACGGCTTCGACAAGGATCTTGAGATATAAATCTTCCAGCAAGGATCCGTAAGCTGCAGGCTCCATTTCTTTATCCGGTAGACGTTGTGGTACCCGGACAAGTCTTTTCCTCTGTGGAGTTGCCTCGAGTCTTCGTTGTCGGCTGGCCCATGTTGTTCGTCTCTCCTGAGTCCCCTGTGATTACGCGCTCTTTCTGCATCTCCACTGGTAAAGGTGTGACTCCTGACTAAGGATCCATCATTTCTTTCACTGTTTGAGTAGATGCCTGCCGACCCTTCTTGTAATTGCGCTGTTATATCATTCAAAAGGCGGAATGTCTCGCTCTGTCTTCTAGTGATACCGGCTTGATTTGCCAAGACATCCTCCATCATTCTAGCTACACTTCCCATGATATCTGAACCACCTGTGGTTTCTGGATACATTGCGAGATGGAAACCGAAAAATTGAGAATTCAATTTTGTGCAACCGAGAGATCAACCTCCCACTGTGGTCGCCAATTGTTTATGGGTGAAAACTACTCCTGTTGAATTTGGTAATTTGGGGTGTATGGATGAGAAATGAATCTAAACCCTAAACAAATGCACTGCGCGGTGAGTGCTTGTAGATTCGGAAGTCAATCTGTGCAAATCCGGCCTAAACCAAGAAATGGCCGTTCCAGACTTGTTTCGGTCACAAAGTGAAGGAGATGGGGTTGATCTTAGGGAGGGAAGTGAAGAAGGTGTTGAGATTGTGAAGGTGTTGGCTATGAATGACTTGTAACAGAAAGATGAGCAAGCTTACGATTGATGCAAGCAGGCTCTAGGTGTTGGAATATGTTTTTGTATTAACACTTGCCTCAGTTGTTTTTCCCCTTGTCTTTCTGAAATAGGGCGGAGAACCTATTTATACAAGTCATTGAGCCTTATTCACGTCTCTCGTGGGAAGTGGAGGAAGTGGAGTGATGGAGTAGTGGAGTTGTGCGTCGGTGCCACCACGACCAGTCTTGCCCACTTCTCTGTTCATCTCTTACCGTCCATGACTTCCTAACACGTTCTTGTGATGGCGCGTTGCACGCCGCACTTTGTAAACCCCAGACCAATACCCCAGCATGTATCCCCCAGTTTGTGACATGATTGATGTTCGGAACGTGTGGATCGTGGATCCACGATAGGTAGCATGTAATGCTAATTTGAATAACTGCGTTATTCGGGAAGTTGATACTTGTGAAGTATCGTGTGTATTTTATGCGGGTATTGCATCATGGTGTGGTAAAGTGATGGGTAATGACGCCTCACCGACTAACTAACTCCCCGACTGGGGTTGTATAACCAAGTTTGGTGAAGTTGGACGGATGAGATGATCTTTGAGACACTCATCTGCGACCTTTAATGAAATTAGGGTTTTGAAGAGGTGTGTAGGCATCACTCTTCAGCTTGGTCGAAACCAAGCATGGGATACAACTTTGGCCAGGCCGACCATACATGCGTGTAGACGGCATGATGATGTAGGCGCCTATACCCCATTACCTCACGAAAGTATGATCTGGGTCACTCAATTCATCAGGTGAAGTTGAGTGGTCGAGATCGATTTGCGACAGAAACCAAAGGTGCGCAAGAGCCGCACGTCACGCCCACTTCAGGCACACGTTCCAAGACGACCAATCTTGGTTGGTCTTGGCCGATTGGCCTGGTGTGAAGGTGGTAGGCTGGTGTTTACACCTATACCTGAATATCCCATAAAAACGTGATCTCGAGCCATCCAAATCGTCAAGGCGGAAGTTGAGCGGTCGAGATCGGTTGTGGTTTTGGGAGGTGTGACCACGCTAGTTTGGGCGTGTGTTTTGAATTAGCCAGGCATGATATGCCTTGGCCGATCGGGTGAGGGAATAGATGGGTCCACGGTGGTCATGCTTTGGTATGACCAGGACACGCTTAATCTAATCTTGGACCCTCCATTCGTGCCGGAGAAGATGGACGCTCGTGATGCTCAAAACCCTAATTCTCGGATTTCAAAGCCGTCGTCACCCCTTGTTTGGGCGCACGAATTTGTTACGACCAAGCATGGTTGGTCAAGTGTGTGGCGGGCCCTCGGTGATTGTGTTGACATGCTCTGGGCCCTTTGAGTTTACATCTACACCCTCCATCTATACCCGTGAAGATGGATGGTTGAGAATTTTGCGACACATGTAATATGCCGCAAACCCTAATTTAGGGTTTTTTGTCCATGCTGCTTGGTATGAACGTTTTTGGCAAGCTAGGCCAATGGCCGACCATGCGGGGTCGGCAGTGGGTATTCCATACCTGCTTGGGGGTGATGGAATTGATCTGGGTCATCCAATCATGCTTGTGGAGTTGGATGACTGTGATCATATCCGGACTGATACGGTCAGTCTGGATGCTCAATCGGGCTAGTATAACACACCGAGAGTCAGCCTGTACGAGTATTTCGTACATGGTTTCATTATAATGCTTGGAGGTTCGTGTTGCTCTGTAAGAGTAACACTCAGTCGTCATGCCGCACTGATAATGAGTACAAATAATACAAGGCTGATTGCGCATTAATTAATAATGCTAGAAATTCACAGGGTATATGGGATTGTTGCTACATGCTCCAACCCTGGATGAATTTCGTGTATTCATAGAATGGGATTGTTGCCACATGCTCCATTCTAGGTGAATTAAGTGAGGGAGTATCCAACACTTATCGATGGCCTTATCTTTTACAAGATGTCAGCGCATAATTTTCTGGCTTTTACAATTTTAACCTTAAATGAAAATCCACCATCAACAGGGGTACATGTACACGGTCCTATCCAAATCCCGTACCGTCCCGGACCGAATGTACCGAGTAGTAATAGCCATTAGACTTAGGGGTAGTAAACTAATAATAGCCATTAGTTTTGTAGATGCACTGAATGAAGAATTTGTAATGCAGTCTTTTGCATTCATCATTTTATATTTGTGCAGTGTAATCCTTTGATTCCAAAGACTTCTTAGTATTTCAATCATCTTGAATTTTTTAGTACGATCGGTGATCACTCATTTGATATCTGTCAATTCCTTCAAGTTTACTGAATTTTTTCAGAAAGATAATGCAATATAGAGAACACCTCGGATTGCCTAATGAACCCACTTCGATCACCGACTTGAGTGACACTTTTAGTGATTTGAGGCCGAACTGCACACGGCACGTTAATATGCATAACATCCCATCCAAGTATACGGTTGAATTAGCCGAAGGTTGGGATTTTTAGCTCCGGCTAAGTAGATGCTTAAGTCAGTCAATTCAATTTCCATGCACAAATTTGTGCTCAACCCACTTGCCAATTTCAGAAGAAAATATGTCCAACCTTGGAGAACCAATGCATGCACGAGGCAGAACGATTGTGCAGTTATTGGATTTAACCGGATCGAAGACTATGACAGCATAATTTCGCTTAGCATGCCGCAGCGTTTCAGGGATAGTAAAAAACTGATTGGTTGCTGGGTTAGCCGTGACAAAACGACAACCTCATGATAATCTCTTGGAATGGAACCAGCATAATCCAACTCAGGTATCCTAGCAGAGAAACCACAGGCGTCTTAAAGTCTTCTAATAACACCCCTATATAAAATGCCACTCTAGGAATAAAATAAAAATTCTAATAAAATGAAAATTTCAGCAGTTGCACAGTACAAAGTTTTTATTGAAATTGGTTGGTTTGGTGTTACTAGAGTCTGACAACCATAGGACAAGTAATGTGTTCCTGTTGTCTAGATTAAAAATCATGAAGAAGCAATAGCAGAACACGCCAAGTGCCTATATAGAGTAATAATGAACAGGTTCTCCAAGCTGAGCTTTTCCAGCATCTCGCAATTACGGCATCATGAACTTAAACAAATCTACAAGCAAGTGCTGGACATAGGGTGAAGTCTTCAGAGAATTACCGTAAAGAAATTTTGGCATAAATGATAAAACTCATGTGACTCACCCCCAAAAGCCACACTTGCAAAAGTGATCTATTAAAAGGTTTTGAAACCCCGCAGGAATCCAACCACTAGAAAACTCACATGGAGAATAAAATCTCATGCAACTTTTAAAATTCAAAACTGATATATAACACTTAACATTCGCATGAGCCTTATAAATCACTGACGGCGTAAAATGCTCTTATGGTGTGTAAGTGTCTAACAATGAAACTGCCAGCATAAAATGTGATAGCGAGCAGTTTTTCATATTTTCACTGTGGATGCTCTGGTAGTGTTTAACAATGAAATGTGACAGGGACAAGAAATGAAAAGAGTATTAAGAGCTTCTCCACCTAAGTGCATGTTATTTTACCAGTTGCGTTCGGAAACAATATTCTAGACGAGAAATAGAGGAGATAAATAAAGTTAGCCTATAATTCGATTGCAGCAACAGAGACCTCTCATGATTTAGGCACCAGGCTTGAGCATCATAATTCATAACGGTTATCAAAATTTTTGTCTGGAACCGAGACTAGTACCGGAACCGTACTTGGTACCGTACTGGTCCCGAATAGTACCGGAACCGAGGTGCAGGCACGAAGCACGGTCCCAAAAAATAGGAACCGAGGCTAGGGAGGTACGGTACTCGGTCTCGGCAAGAACCGAGCCGAACCGTACCGTGTGCACCCTTAAATGAGTGTTAAGATTTTAAGTTCATAACCTAGGTTAGTTTCCATTAACCATGTTGAACATAGTCTTTGTACACGGTTCGGTTACGATTTACCAAACCAAA
>JAJJWW010019383.1:0-12998 GCA_023531295.1 Papaver armeniacum
GAAGATTAAACCCATTGTTGTTGCAATGAACTCGCCACAGTTATGGAGGGTATCGTAACTAGATGAACGAGGACTCAACCTTGATCGTGTTAGAGTCATCGGGCGCAATGCAAGAAAGCCAAGAAGGTCATCATACAAAGAGAAATCATTTGTTGCCACAGGAATATAAAAGGCAGTATTTTTTTTGGCGTTGAAAGGATTGGTGTTAACCTGGGAAGCAACTCTAAATTAATGTTGTTCTTGTTGGAAAACGATTACTAAAAAATAATTTTTAAGGTTTTAATAAAATTATAATTTATTGTTTTCTTTTGTGAATGAAAAAACTTATTAGTCTCACATTGTGGAGTTTCCACGTTTTAGTTGTGTTAAGAGACTATATAAGCATTTTAGTCCCACATCGGGGAGTTTTTCTTCTTAAGTTGTAGTTGTCAATTATATAAAGAAATTCACTACTTTTGTAAAATCTATGGGAAAGGGGTTGATCTATATTTTAGAGGGACCCCTAAGGGAAAATATTTTATAGCGTTTTTTAAGCGTTCGCGATTTTCCTTAATGGTTTTTTCGGAGTTGCCAAGCTCAAGTTGAGCATCTAATACATATGCTAATAGTAGGTGTAGTAGGGTGTTTTATCCTGGAGATATCTGTCCTGTGAGGGCTATAGCATCACTCTTGAGTGTAGCCGGGCGCTAATGTCTTAAGGCAACGTGTTGGACCACGTGACTCACTCATTTTCAAAGTTTTATCTGTTCTTTGTTGCGGAGATTTGCAGGGAGCTTATCGTTTCATCAAATCGATCACTTCCACTATAAAGGAGCTAAGTATCAATAACTTTTGCTTATTTGATTCTTTCCTTGTATTTGATTATTGCACCCAACAATCTTAAGACATTATAATTTTTAATAATCGAATATGATTGGTTGGTTTGTGAATCATGGATGTTAATTGTGGAGTGAAAAACAAAAACGAATTTTTGGTCAGTTGTAGAGTTTCAAGTTTATCTCTTAACCTAGAAGGGAATTTTGATGAACCTTTATTGACACAACGTAGTAGACATCCTGATAGTTACCCAATGAAAGTTCAGAATTTTCGGGAGTTGTAAAGTATTTTTGATATTTTACAACAAGAGCGTTCTGAAAAATTCCGACTTAAATTTGTTGTTAACTAAAGTAGTTTTATAGGGTAACCATGGAGTTTTGATGGTGGTTCAAGCAAGTTTGTAAATCTAGATATTATCTTCAAACTCATATTTTATCTTCGCGATTCGGAACTAAGGTTTTGAGATGTGGTGTATTAGGTGATTGGGAAATTACCATCTCCGTAGTCGAGTATAAACGAAGATTGTGACATGGCGGAAAGGGACATGGCTAACAGGCGCATGTGGATGAACACAATTTTCCAAAGTCGTGACAAAGAGTTGGAACATCAAACGTAACTCTAGCGTAGTCTTCTTAAGAAAAGGTATGTTTCATAAGCTTTGAATTTAGCATTACTTTAATTAAGGGTGATTTTATGTGTGTAAAATCCTAGCCATACGTCAAGAATTGTAGGGGCAAATATAAAACCTTAATTAGTAGATAGTTAATGCTAATTTAGTTGAAACAAACTAGTACGAGATTCGAGTGGCATGATGTCTGAAGTTATTTTAATAACTAATGTGAGAGACCCATTAGGTGGACTTTGGGCCACCAAGCATGTTTGTTGAAAAGAGACTGTTCACCTCCCACGGAGGATAGGAGATGTCGAGAAACTCTATATGAGTAACTCAATTGCGACAGAGAGGTTGCATAAAAGGGAAAGGTCGGCGAGGAAGCTCATCTATAATATTCACAGAATGAAGTTTTCATGTTCGGGCATATGCAAGAATCTTGTATCTTGTCTGTTGTAGATGGTAAAGACTTAAGATATTAATTGAATATGGAAAACTTGTCATTACCTAAGGGAATGTGATTTTTTGAAGGAAACGTTATAAGACTTAAGGTCGTATATAAGAAACGAAAAAATTGATGAAGTAGTTGATTCTTGTGTTTTCTTTGTATGATTGAATGTTTTTCATGGTAGACATGGAACGAAGTAAATTTATATAAGTCAATGCATAAACTCGAGAAGCATAGGCTGCATACCCAAATTTAGTTTGGATATTAACACAAAAGTTAAATATTCGTAAAATCAAAATATGCTATAAAACCATTTAGGAAAATTGCTCGAGTAATTCTAAGCCATATTAATTCGATTAGACCTAGATTGACATGAAATCAACCCAAACTAAGGTGGTAAAAGGTGTTTTTATATCTTCATAGATGATTATATTTAGGTACTATCTTGTACACTTACTTAGGGGGTAAGTATGATGCCTTAGAAGCCTTAAGAGTATAAACTTGAAATTGAAAGCAAAGTATATGATACCACTAAAAGGGTTAGGTCTGAACATGATGGCAAGTATGAAATTCATATAGAGAACTTTACTTGTTAAATGGTATTATTGATGAGATCACCTCCTTATTCACCGTAGTCTAATGGTATAGTTGATGTAAGAACAACCAGGAGATGATTTATGCCATGTTGATTAAAAGATTAACCGCCAACTCTGTGGGGAGGGAGGAGGTCAGTCCTCCGATTTTGTTATATCTCGATGTTTATAGGTGAAAATCGTTTTACCGATTTAGTAAATTCGGTAGGTGAGTGAGAAACTGATTTAAACCTCAAACAAATGTAACGCATGTGAGCACTTTATAGATTCGAGAGATCAATATGACAAGTCCTACTTAAACCAAGAAATGGTAGTGGCCGGACTGCTTCGGTCACAAAGTGGAGGAGAAGGGTTGATTTGGGGGAGGGAAGCAAAGAAAGGTGGTGGACCGGAAATGGTCCGGAGAGTAGTGTCTGACTTGTATCAAAGTGAAGCTTAGGAAGCTTGCAAGAGATGAAAGCTTTTGGAGAGCTTGCAAGGTGCCTTCGAGAGTGTTGTATTTTCTCCGACCGAGACTTGTTGTCTGGTGGAAATAGGTAAGACCTATTTATACAAGTCGAGATTGGAAACGCATTGGCCTCATGAAGAAGGAAGAGAGTAAAGGGGAATAATGAGAGGAGGTGGTAACCGCATGGTGTTAATTAATGAAACGTTTTCACCATTATTTCCTCATTTATTTGACCGCTTTATTCCTATTCACGCTTTCTTAATGTGGCGTAGCCAGACGCTGCAAGCTGTGACCGCCAAACCAAGACTCGAAAGCATCCCCTTACTTGTGTTGATGTCTCAGTGTTGGTTGCATCTTGAGTGCAAGTGGTCTTGCTATAGGGCGCATGTGGCATGTTCTGAATGGCATGCGGAATGCCTTTGTTGCGAGTTGCACTGAGGCGCAAGTGGCAATGCCAAAAGAGTGCTGGTGGCGTGTGTGGCATGTGCCAAATGGCATGTGGGAATGCCTTGGTGGTAGGTTGTACGTTGAGTGTAAGTGGCAATGCATAGAGTCGCTAGTGGCGTGTGTGGCATGTTCCAATGTCATGTGCGAATGCTGGCGGTAGGTTGCACCGGTTTGCAAATTGGGGGCTACCAGGCGGGGTTTTGGCATGCCAATATAGCTACGTCGCAGCCAGAATTAGCCTAAGGTTGCACGGCTTGCAGAAGTTGGGATACCAAAGATGCGTGTTTTGCATGCGCCAATGGCATGGCCAAGTTGAATCATGGCAAATGTTTAGAAAAGCTACGCCGAGCGTGTTATGTACCAATGGCATGCTCGCCATTGGGGGCCACGTCCGGTAAGAAAAGCTACCAAGCGGCGTGTTGGCATGTGCCAAATGGCATGCGTATTAATTTTGGTCGCGCCTTGGTAGAAAAAGCTACCGGCGAGCGTGTTGGCATGTGCCAATGGCATGCGTGGCAATTTGGGTCGCCTTGATAAAAGCTGAAGAAGCGTGTTGGCATGTGCCAATGGCATGCGCGGGCTAATTTGGGTCGCGGCACAGTAGGGAAAGCTACTGAATGAGCGTGTTGGCATGTGCCAATGGCGTGCGTAATTTGGGTCGCGCCTTGAGTAGAAAAAGCTCCACGAGCGTGTTGGCATGTGCCAATGGCATGCGTGGCCAATTTTGGTCGCGCCTTGGTAGAAAAAGCACGGCGGCGTGTTGGCATGTGCAATGGCATGCGTGGCAATTTTGGTCGCGCCTTGGTAGAAAAAGCTACCCGGCCGAGCGTGTTGGCATGTGCAAGGCATGCGGGCCAATTTGGGTCGCACCTTGGTAGAAAAAGATACGGCGCGTGTTGGCATGTGCCAATTTCATGCGTGGCCAATTTGGTCGCGCTGGTAGAAAAGTTGCAGCGAGCGTGTTGGCATGTGCCAATGGCATGCGTGGCCAATTTGGGTCACGCCTTGGTAGAAAAAGCTACAAATGAAGCGTGTTGGCATGTGCCAAATGGCATGCGTGGCCAATTTGGGTCGCGCCCAGTAGAAAAAGCTATCGCCGAGCGTGTTGGCATGTGCCAATGGCATGCGTGGGCCAATTTGGGCCGCTCCTTGGTAGAAAGCCACCAGCCCGGCGTGTTGGCATGTTCCAATGGCATGCGGCCAATTTAGCCTAGGTTGCATGATTGCAAGCCTAGGCGGCGCCATTTTGGCATGGCATGGTTAGGGCCAAGGTAAGTGCTTTGGCTTGGCGTGACGTGACTAGCGTGATGGCTAGGGCCAAGGCAGATCGTTTGGCATGGCGCGCTAGCTCGGCCAATGCGGCCGAATGATTTACCCGTTGGTACGGAGGTCGCGGCTTGCATGGTTAGCATGCTTTTGCGGCGTTTGGTGTCGGGCATGATTTGCCATTCGCACAGAGTGCGACTAGCAGGCTAGGTGTGGTGGCATGATTTTCCATTGGCGCGGAGGTGCCATTTAACATGGTTGGCATGCTTTGGCGCGTTTGCTTGTGGTTGGCATGATTTTCCATTGGCACTGAGAGGTGTGGATAGGGCCAAGGTAAGTGTGTTGGTCATGGGCGTGGTGTGATTAGCGTAGCTAGGGCCAAGCTGATGCATTTGGCATGACGCGCTAGCTTGGGCTAGGTGTGGTCGCATGATTTGCCATTGGCACTGGTGCGGCCGCATGGTTGGCATGCTTTGCGCGTTTTAGTGTACGGGCATGATTTGCCATTGGCCGCAGAGGTGTGGATAGGGCCAAGGTAAGTGTGTTTGGCTTGGCGTGGTGTGATTAAGCGTATCTAGGGCCAAGGCCGAGTGCATTTGGCATGGCGCGGCTAGCTTGGGCTAGGTGTGGGCTGGCGTGATTTGCCGTTGGCACGTGAGGTGCGGCCCGACATGGGCTGCGTGTGCTTGGCATGACTTGCCATTGACACGGAGGGAATTAAAGAGGTTTTGTTCATCGTAACCCTAATTTGAAAAAATACCCCCTATTAATTCTGATTACATGCATTAAATGTCCTAATAAATGTGTCACCGGTGACATTAGGTTATTTGGGGTTTTACGATTTTACCCTTTGTTTAAAACCACCATCAACTTTTTGAATAGAGTAACCTTTAAAGGATTAGATAAAACTCCATATGTTTATGAAAGATAGACAACCTTCTTATGCATACGTCAAAGTGTGGGGGTGTTTAGATAAGATATCCGAGTACCCTCTTTGCATATAGTTTTTGGTTGTGATTACATTTTCCTCGACTTTGGTGTGAATACTATTATGGAATCTAGGGATGATGAGTTCTTTGAACATGTTTATTCTTAATCATGTACCTCATTAGAGATGTGATGTTGATCCCTAGATTTATTTTCAAATATTCGAACTTATCTTTAAGGAATATGAATTAAAGTTGATCATATGAAGTAAAATATTAACCTGAGACTTCTATGGACCCTTACTTCTTAATAAGCCTAGCTTAACTGGGCTCCACTGTGTAAAGAAGCCATAACATCTATTGAAACCCCATTATGGTAAGCTTCATTTAGTGAAATGGACTCGATCTGTCGGAACCAGACTTGGGAGCTTGCTAGTTTACCTCTAGGGAGTAAGACCATGGGATGTAAATGAGTCGAAACGTTAGATATATGGAACTGTGGAAAATATTAGGCTAAGTTGGTAGCTAAAAGGCTATAAACTAAAAGAAGGTGTAAATTTCCTTGATTCTTATTCACTTGTGACGAATTACATTGAGATGCTAGGTGATATTCTTGCCATAAACAACTTGGAGATACATGGGATGGATGTTGAGACAGCTTTCCTAAAACCGTGAATTAGACAAAGAAATTTGCATAGACCAACTCGAGGATTTTGTAGTGAAAAGGTTATGAAGACAAAGTTTGTAAGTTGAACAAATCTTTGTATGGTTTTCAAATAAGCACGTAAATGTGACATGGAAAATTTGATCATGAGATAATGTGTAGTGGATTTAAGTTAATGAATCTAACAAGTATATTTATAAGTAACTTGTTAAGGATACATGTGTGATTGTATGCTTGTATGTTGATGATATGTTTATACTTGATACAAACATAGATGCGATTAATTCCACTAAAACCATGCACTGAATGAGAATGTTGACTTGAAAGACTAAAGCTTTTTGATGTAATCTTAGGGATGAGGATTAAAAGATAATCAAACATTTATAGTCTTAGTCATTCTTATTATGTTGAATATGTGCTTAAGAGATAAAATCAGTCTGATTGTAAGTCTGCTTGTACTTCATACGATTCTTCTTGTAGACTCAAGAAAAATAAGGAAAATGGAGTATCTTAACTTGAATACTCAAGAGTTATAGGATGTCCGATGAATTTAATGAACTCGAAGAGTCCGGACATTGCCTATATTGTGAGTAAGTTAAGTAGATATACTTGTAGTCCGAAGCAAGAGCATTGGGATGCACTTAGTAAAAGTATTATGAGTACCTAAAATACTCTATTACCTTTTATTTGATTTATGAAAGGTATCTTGATGTCATGAGGGACTTTATGATGCAAATCGGATAGTTGACTCGGAGGAGTCTAAGTCACAGTGGATATGGTTTCACTCTAGCATGAGGGTTTGTTTTGGAAGATTTCCAAACAGACATATATTGCTCAATTCATTATGGAATCTAAGAGTATTGCGTTAGATAAAGCACGAGAGGGGCCGAGTTCCTAAGATGCTTTTTAGAAGACATTCCTCGGCATAGGCCTCACAGCTATATTTATACATTGTGTTAACCAAGCTATAATAGCTAAAGCTAAAAATAACTAATCTCAATCGGCGTTATTTCCATTGATTGGATAAAGTCCAAGGAGAATATCGCGCAACCTTTGACGAAAGGTTTATCCAAAGAGATAGTTAGAAATGCATCGAGGGGGGATGGGGCTTAAGCTCATAAATTAAACTTGCCATGAAGGATACTTCAACCTTATTTATTTGGAGATTCCATGATCAAGGTTTCGAATGAGACAACTAATTTGTAGTGGGTAAAGGTAAACACTATCGAGAGAATTTCATTCTCTTGTCCCTTCCATATAGTGTAGACGTGATAGTATGACTTGCATGTGAAGGATGACTTTTAAGAAGTCTTAATGAGTTCTATAGTTTCAATTTAAGATTGAAGTGGGGTGTAGTAAAGTAACACTCTTTATGGAAACTCACCTATCCGAATGAGGAAGTGGGGCCGCTTCCTATGAGAATATGAGCTTTGATTCTCTAGAGCATTCTCGAGAAAAACAGGATATGTCCAGGGCCAAATTGGACAAAGCACGAGCACAGCACCCTTGGAGATATCATCCGTGGTTGTTATCGCGAATTACATCAAACGCTAGCAGTTTAAGACATAGTTCTTTGTCTCTAGCTAGTAATCTCGGTAATATCTCACTAAGCAAAGGTTCAAGACCTCATGGACACCTCTGCCTAAAATGGTATTTCCTGCGCTTTTTATGTGATTTTCGTTTTGATGGTTTTGGTATTACTGGAACTTAGGATCTAAGGGTCACTAAGGGTTCACTAGTTCATGCTTTTTCACTTTGGTGAAAGGAACCTTTAGTCTCACTTGTGAGGAACTAAAGATGAAAGCTCTCTATACTATATGATTTTAGAAATCCATAGTATGATCCTAGGGTCCTCACACTGTTGTGTGAGGGAGATGACGTTGGAATGGCTAGTATGACTTCAACATGCACGATCCATCTGCTCTGTTCGGTCGGTTCGAGTCGTGAGATTGGGTTGTTGATTTGCAAAACCTATCTGTGTTTTCGTGTTTTATTGAGTTTTCATTCATGTGGGGGATTGTTAGAAAACGATTACTAAAAAATAATTTTTAAGGTTTTAATAAAATTATAATTTATTGTTTTCTTTTTGTGAATGAAAAAACTTATTAGTCTCACATTGTGGAGTTTACGTTTAGTTGTTTTAAGAGACTATATAAGCATTTTAGTCCCACATCGGGGGAGTTTTTCTTCTTAAGTTGTAGTTGTCAATTATATAAACAAATTCACTACTTTTGTAAAATCTATGGGAAAGGGGTTGCTCTATATTTTAGAGGGACCCCTAAGGGAAAATATTTTATAGCGTTTCTTAAGCGTTCGCGATTTTCCTTAACGGTTTTTTCGGAGTTCCCAAGCTCAAGTTGAGCATCTACTACATATGCTAATAGTAGGTGTAGTAGGGTGTTTTATCCTGGAGATATCCCTCGGTGGAGGGCTATAGCATCACTCTTGAGTGTAGCCGGGCGCTAATGTCTTAAGGGCAACGTGTTGGACACGTGACTCACTCTATTTTTCCAAAGTTTTATCTTGTTGTTGTTGCGGAGATTTGGAGAGCTCGTCCGTTTCATCAAATCGATCACTTCCACTATAAAGGAGCTAAGTATCAATAACTTTTGCTTATTTGATTCTTTCCTTGTTTTTGATTATTGCACCCAACAGTTCTTAGTGTGCTCTACTACATTTTCATCATTATCCAATATATAGCAACCTAGAGCAACCAGCAAAAAGCAATTGATTTTACAAAAAATGGACCCCAGTCCAGCATCGATATCTTCATCCTCCTCGAAAAATAGACACTAATTTCTTTATCTTCATAAACTGGTCTCACATATAATGTTTGTCATCTTATCATGCGTCTTCAAGGTTGATGAATCTAACGAGAAAAAAAGCAGAAAAAGATAGAAGAAATATATTTAGAAGCGCACTTTTAGAGTCCAAGTCTAGGCAGAGTCAGTATGTAACTAACCCAAATATTTTTAAATTTTGACGATTAGCAAAAAGTGATTCCATATCAAATTCTAGGATCTATAAATCTTTTTTTTTTTTGTTGGGTACAAAAGGGTCTATAAATCTGTTTAATAGTTTGTTTTCTTTAAAGACGAACGAAGTTTATGAGATATCAACAAGTTATGTAAATGAACCCGGAACTCGACTTGTGGCCTCAAATGTGAGAGTGAGCCCCTTGCCAATTCGAGTAGGTTATATACCTCATTGGAGTAAGCACTCCTTTTCCGACGCCTCACTGTCTTGGGCAATGTTTTAATATGGCCATATCGAAGGCGCAACAGAAAAAAAAAAAAAAACTTCTAAATGCGGCGTAATCTGGGAGAGAAACAAAGAAGCCAAAAGCTTCTAAATGCGGGGTATGGAAAGATTTTGGGAGGATAATTGGGTGGGTGATCAGGCCTTTAGCGTGAGATACCCGCTAATATATGCCATCTCTTCGGCAAAGAACTGGACAGTCATGAAGTGTGCAGAAAAGTTATCTAATGGCGGGTCTTGGATCTTAGGTCTGGACAGAAGATTAAGTGATAATCAAATACAAGAAGTGTCTTCTCTTGTTGCAGTCATCGAGAGTATTTCTCTAGACTCAAATGAAGACTCTATAGTTTGGTCGCTAGATAAGACTGGAAACTTCACGGTCAAATCAGCTTATACTTGGTTTAACAAAGATCATGAAATTGTAACAAAAAACTTAAGTGTCTGGTCGAGATCCTGGCCCAACAAGATAGGTTTTTTTCAGTGGCAGGTCTATCACAAGAAGATAGCTACGATGGATACTCTATGCAAAAAAGGCAAACTAATTGACAACGTCTGTCCTCTATGCTGCAAAACAGGTGAATCCGCCACTCATCTTCTTCTGCATTGCTCAATCTCTGCTGGTATATGGAGCTATTTCATGTCCTATGTTAAGCTGGAGTGGGTGATGCCAGATTGTATCGACTTAATCATAAAGGGTTGGAGGATCAAAAATCTCTCATCAGCTGATCACGCTTTATGGCAGGTCCTTCCAGCAGCCATAACTTGGACTGTCTGGACACATAGGAATAAATTGGTTTTTGAAGACCTTACTTTCAACGCGGAACAGGTGATCCAGTAGGTCAAATATCAAGCCTATTTTTGGTGCAGAAACTTGGATGCTTTGAAAGGTGTACCTTTGGATACTGTAATGTCTAATTGGGGACAACTCTTTAGGTAATCTTTTATTAGTTTGCCTTTTGTAATTAGTTTGGTTTGGAGGCTGGTGTTTTCATCGGTTGCTCCTGTTCTTGGATGTGCTTTGCTTACTTCTAGTAAGCTTCTTCTATAAAATCTTAACATTTGCCGTGGAAAAAAAAAAATCGATGGCGTAACACAGTACTCATTGAACAAATAATAAAAATCGGGGAGTATGTTTATTTCCTGTATCTGCTTAAGAACAAACAAAAAAAAAAAATGAACCCCTTGTTTCAAAAACAACTTTCAACAAAATGAAAACCAATAATAAGAAGTTTCGAGTTTGCGTCGGTTTTGGGTGGTTTTCATCTTCCTCTTGTCGCATTTTTTTCCCAAGTTTATTTAAGAGTCTTCTAGTTATTATTGTTAGACAGTTGATTGATTAATAAAATTTATTTTATTAAACTTGTACAAGTTTATTTCTGATTTTTATTTGCAGTCGGAAAACCGAGGTCTAAATAATTATCAACGTTCATAATCGTTATTTCTAGGAATAATTCAAGTTCGGAACAAATTATCCCTTCTCTATCTTTTCAATAACATCTGCTGCACTACTTTGGAACAGGTGTTGCATCATCATCAAGCTCATTCAACACAGTTTTCAAGTGAGAGAGCAATTTCTCAACAAGTTGTCGCCCGAAATCTTCTCGAACTACAACTCGAAGGATGATGACATGCTCAGCATTTGGTGGCATATTGTACGCTGGTATGATCCATCCGTAGTGTCTTAAAGCCTTTTGATAATTTGTATGCTAACCCTTGTTTAGCCTTGTCCTTGAATGCAAAGGCAACCAAAAGGTAACCCATTTTCTTTGGAGACAATATCAAAACAACCTGTTTTTTCTAGTCCTTGTTGTAGCTGTCTCGCACTCTCCATGCAATTTTGCATTACGTTTTTGTACCCCTATAAATAAAGATAATCAATATACATTTAGCAATGTCTAGTCAAGAAATAGAGATATTTTAAGGTTATCTAAAACAATATTATTACCTCGAATCCCATTCGTAGGAATTGATAATATTGTGCAATGATCTGACTAGATCCTGTAGTCAAGTGCTCGAGGTATTATATAGAGTTTGATCAGCGGAAGAAACGAAAAAATATCAAAACTTAACAGGATGTAATCAAACCTTTGGAGAAGTTTAAAGTAAAGGTGGGTTGGTCAGCACCCAAGTAGTTTATATGGAAGATGAGTTCTTCAGGTAAATCTTCTTTGCTCCTCCAAATGACCCAACCAACACCAGCATAGACAAGACCATACTTGTGACCGCTCACATTAATACTCTTACTAATGGTAATCTAAAAATCCCATACCAACTCTGGGTATAGAAATGGTGCTACAAATCCACCACTTGCTGCATCCACATGAATTGACGTATCCCATCTATGAATACCATATAGACAGGCCCAAATGAAATCAATAAACCGCGATCTTATGTTCACGGAAGATGGTAATATTAAGTACGATAGTGTTCATATTAGTTTTACCCAGTTGTCTTGTTCTTTTGTTCAAGAAGATCATTCAAAAGCTTAACATCTTCGAATTCGCCGTTATAGGTGGATCCTAGAATTGCAGCAACACATATTGTGTTCTCATCCACCATTTCCACAGCTTTTATTGGATCCATCACATAATACCCTTCTACCACTTTAACTTCTTTCAGTTCCACCTCAAAATATCTTGCAAATTTTTTCCAACAGACCTGAAATATAATTAAAATGTACTTTTTAGAGTTTTTGGAGACACTGATTAATAATTTAACACGACGCGCTGCGTCTCTTACACCCAACTAGAAAACCTGAACAAATACCTGAATGTTGGAACCAGTAACAATATTTGGTTTGTCACATGATTTTCCCTCCGCCTTTCTCTTGTTCTGCCATTTTTTCTTGAATGCCAAGCCAGCCAACATTACAGCCTCTGAAGAACCCACGGTTCCCACCCCAGCTGCTGCTTCAGCTTGATCGACAGGAGCGTTGAATAGGTGAGCTATCATATTTACACACCGGTTCTGAAAATTCAAAGAATGTTTCCAATGTTAATTATCAAAGTAAATTAATTGTTCAATAACACTAACTTGATTTCATGTCGTGTTTGCAGCGTTGGTTGTCACTAAAGGAACTTAACCTGCAATTCAGCGGTAATCGGGTACTCATCCATTTCGACACAGTTTTTGTTCATGCTTTCCATAATCAGTTGATCGCATTCGGGTTCCATCCATGTTGTAATAAATGAAGCTAAATTTAGCCTTGGGTTACCATCTAACAGAAGCTCATCGTGTATTATTTGATAAGCTTCCTCTTTCGGAATTGAGCTCTCCCCCATCTTATATCTGAAAGTTTGAATACTGTCTTCTTATTAATCATCACCCACAAAAAGACTCATCATAGTAATACCATGTACAATTGGTTATACATACCTTGGTAGTGCATCTTGAACATATGGTGAAGCGTAAACCGAATCAGCAGTACTAGAAGATCTTAGTTCAGTAGGTTGAACAGTAGAGAGAACCATAGTTTACAGGATACAGATTTAAACTTGTTGCTGATCGAAGATGCAAGCGTGA
>JAJJWW010019384.1:0-90511 GCA_023531295.1 Papaver armeniacum
AGTCAAGCAAATCCACGAGACAATTAGGCATGATGTAGAAGAGCAGTTAAAGTAGAGATTCAAAAACTACTAGCGACTGGTTTCATCAAACCGATTCACCACCCTACTTGGCTGGCCAACGTTGTTCGGTAAAAAATAAGAATGAGTCGGATCAGAGTCTTGTGTCGATTTTAGAGATTTGAACAAGTGTTGCCCTAAAGACGATTTTTCGCTCCCCAATATTGACATGCTTTGGTAGACGCCACCAGTGGACATGGTATGTTCTCTTGGACCGGATACATCGGCTACAACCAAATAAAGATGTACGAACACGATGCGAGTAAGACGGCTTTTCGAACCCCTCTTGGAAATTTTTACTATACTGTGATGCCCTTCGGTTTGAAAAACGTTAGCGCCACATACCAATGCACCATGACCACCATTTTTCACGATATGATGCACAAGCAAGTCGAAGATTATGTAGATGACACAGTGGTCAAGTCAAGAACTCGGGCAGCCCATGCAGGAATTACACGACGTGTATTCGAAAGATGTCGCGAGTACAAGCGAAGATGAATCCATTGAAATGTGCTTTTGGTGTTTCTTCGGGAAAGTTCCTAGGTTTCGGTGTGCTCAGGGAATTAAAGTTGACCCAGTCAAAACACAATCCATCCTCACGATGCCACCACCGCGAACCGTGAAAGAGCTCCAGAGTTTTATGGGTAAAATAAACTACATTCGCCGCTTCATACGTGGATTGGCTCAACTTGTTGCTTCGTTTACCCCCTTACTGAAGAAAGGAGCAAGCTTTTTCTGGACCACACCACAACAGGAAGCGTTCCGGAAAATTCGGCAAATATTATCTTCTCCAGCTGTTATGAAATCACCCATACAAGGAAGACCGTTACACCTTTACACTGCATTTAGCGACACTATTGTCGAAGCTCTCCTCGCCCAAGAAGATGACGAAGGGATTGAGCATCCCATATACTACTTCAGTCGAACATTAAGAGATGCTGAACTCAGATATCCCAAAGCGGAAAAAGGCGTGCTTAGCTTTGATCCACTCCATCCGAAACTGTCGGCATTACCTATTGTCCAATAAAGTGGTGCTTGATATCTAAATCCGATCCAGGTGAAGTTCCTCCTCTCAAAACCGGCCACGATAGGGAGACCGACCAAATGGCTCCTCCAAATGTCAGAGTTCGATATAACTTGCGCGTCCCCGAGAGCCATCAAAGGGAAAGCAGTTGTGGATTTACTGGCGGTGTTTCTGGGAGAGAATACCATGGCACTACACGAAGACCTCCCTAGAGACTTTCCGGAAATCTCTTTCATCCAAGAAGAAACATGGCTACTATTCTTCGACGGCTCCGCTAGTCCTAACTAGCGATCTTGGAGGAGCAGGTGTGGTTCTAGTATCCCAGTGGTGAAGTATTCTCGCACTCCTTCAAGCTAGACTTCCCTGCACCAACAATTCAGCAAAATATGAAGCCTTTCTCATCAGGCGTCTCTAGCTAAGCAGTGAGAGCCACGCGTCTGGAAATAAGAGGGGACTCTAAATTACTTAGCAACCAGGTGAACGGGGTATACGCACGCGAGAGAAGTAACCTTGGACCCATACTGAGCCGAGGCACAAAAACTGCTTAACTACTTAGCCGACGCGACCATAACAGCATGTTGAGCACTGAAGCCAACAACCACGGCCGATTGCCCTAGCCACGCTAGCATCAAAGCCGCAATTTAAAAGTTTTGAGGAAACCCCGACGATAAAGAGGCGAACCGTAGATTCAACATGGATTTCAAAACCCGAAGAGGATGAAGCGCGATGGTCGAGAACGCCAATTATCCAAGAACTTAACAGCTTACTTTTCTAGGGAAAGGTCAGTCTCAAAACCTTACAAAATTTCTTCATGCTCCGAGGGGTGCTATATCATCGGAATCCAGACGGTTCCTTGTCAAGATGTCTTGGAGAGGGAGAAGCACAACAACAACTCAACCGCGCCCACAATGAGATCTGCGGGTAAACATTAGTGGTAACATTGTATCGCCGTTTGCAACGCCTTAGATACTACTGGCCAGAAATGGAAGCTCAATCTCGGTTACTTAAAAGAACCTGTTCCAACTGTCAAGCGCCGCCACATCAATTAGAAGTTTTCAATATTGGTCACGCTGGGTGATTTAAGATTTTTCTTAGTTTTCGTAGTAGTAATTAAGATTCATTCTCTCAGACTTGCGAAGATTAAATTAAAAGGTTTAACGAAAATAATAAACAAAAGCGAGAGTCACTGGGTCTAGGATTCCACCGCATTAATAGGTTCAATTATTATTCTTCAGCAATTATCGCTCAAAACAAAAAGGACTCTTATTTTTGCCAATGTAGATTCTCCAAACATTAGTTATAAGTCGTAAGCATGGGCCATCAAACATTTAAGCAAGCATGACCCATCTAATAAAATGATAACTAATTTTTGAAATCCTAATTCTATTTTAATTAGTGAAAAAGTCAAATAAAGAATTAATTAAAATTACCCACGTATGAAATTCGGCTTCCTCTGTCGACCCAGTGTCGGGGCTTAACTTCTCATGTTGAAAACACGCTCAAAGTATTTATTCATCGCTCAACGGTGTTTACAAGAAGTGGAAAACTAATAAAGCAGCGAATTTGCTACGCAAATATGCGTTGCAGACTCTCTGTTACAAAGCAGGTGTCTCAAATTTGAATAACATGTTGCAGATTCAAAACTAACTGCTACAATGGAACTATCGCGGACACTTGTTCCTAAACAGACGGTTCCAATGTGTCCGTTCTTGGTGTTCTTGAGAACGACACTTCAGCCGTGTTGCTGCAACTCCTTTTCTTCCAGCTTTCTGCCAGAATCACTCTAGCAGTGATCTGCGCAACTCTTATGCTTCTCCCAACTCTCGATAGCCTCCCCTGTGACACCAACAACCTATTTATACATCACCAACACCCTCAATCACTCGATTAAATGCAATATATCTCGTCTTTACTTCCTCTGCCAAATCACCGAGATATCTTTATCTCTTTAACTTTTCCACGCATCTCTGGATTGACAAAATCTCTCTCAATTATTAGAATAAAATCCAGAGAATATTACTTCCTTAAACTGCACAAATAATTCAGACACACGCCGTCCTCAAACACTTTCCAGAAATAAAGCCGAGAATATATATTCCTTCCCCGATTCTTCTCTGTTTGATGATTCAGCCAGTCTAGTCGACACCAATAACTATACCAATCATGTTTCGTAGAAACAGGCTGGTTCCAATCCAAATCCGAGGTTTAATCTCTCTCAAACTTCTAAAGTTCTTGACAGAACTCTCGGGTTATTTTGCCTTCCCTGTTTTCTTCGAATCCGAATTTCCAGCCCAACTTTGTTGAATCAAATCATTATACCATCCCTGTTAAGCCAAAACAAGTCCGCCCAAGAAGTTTCAGCGGTTAAGTCTCTCTAAAATTCCTCCAAAACTCGAGCCAAAAATCTGTTTCTTCACTGCATTCTTTTCCCGCCAAAAATGTTCTTGCTGTTTCATCGATTGTTGATTATCTAGCCAAATTTGATCGAAGCGATTGACCCATACGGGCACTGTTTAGGTACCAGGAACAAACCCATTTGATTTGATCCATTGAATCTCGTTCGAACACCTCCAAATCTTCAACCTAATTACGCAACCATTTTCCCTTCAAAATTCAAAATTCAAATGAAGAAGATGACTACCCCTTATCCAATCAGGAGTGCGAATAGCAATTAGGGTGCCCCTTAGTAATTGGGTGCCCCTTATCCAAAGCGAGAGTCGAATAACATGTGTCCTCCAGGGATACAAAAACCACTTTTCGAGCAACTTTTTCCATAAGAGCTTATTTGACAAAAACACCTACAAACAAGTTTATTAGCATGATAAATGAGGCCCAACTAATGTATTTATGGGTGAAAATGCGTCGCACTTTCGTGCTCATCAAATTCCCACACTTACATTTTGCTAGTCCTCGAGCAAAGCAGTGACCAGCTACTATGGTCATGACAAAAGCCATACATAAGACGCGACACAATTTTTTTTTTTTTTTTTTTTTTTTTTTTAGACCCGCTACACAGCTGGTCATAATATTTTTATTTTTATTATCTTTTTAGACCCGCTCAAGAGTGGTCTGTCAATATAAGAAAATTCTGAAAAAATTAAAAAAAAAAGTTAATAACCACTCCCCACACTTAAATATTACATTGTCCTCAATGTAATTGAGTCATCCAACGTAAAAATTAAGATGAAAAATTAAAAATAAACAAAAGTAAACAAACATAAATAAATAATTATACCTTTTGATTTGTACAAAAACGGATCCCCATACACTAATAACACGAAAACTTGGGGATCGACCCAAAATACAATATTTACAAACAACTGACTTCACAATTATTTTATGAAAAATTTGGGACATTGAAACTATCAAAAACAAAATTTACCCATAAGCCAGATTTTCGCACATGGAAGTGCGTAAAGAACAAAGTATGGGATTCTATTGAACCAGGAAAATTTCAATGGCTCATGCACGGTATTAGAAATAGGCAAATCCTCAGGTACTTAGATGCAAAGTAATCCAACAATACTTTAGAAGCACACAATTCTAACCTAAATTAGGCAACTTTTGGAAGTCAAGTGGTCTAGAAACAACCTCTAAGTCGGGTGAATGATCTTGTGAGGTAGATTCATCCATGGAATTAGGCGAATCATCCACACAATCATCCACATGGTCATGTATACGTTAAGAGTCACTATAAGACTGATCATCATCACCATCATCATTAAATAATCTTTGGCATTCTAGAATTCTCAATCTTTGTTCCAAACTAGGTAGTGTGTGTTTGTAATACTTCTCATATATAGTTTCATGTGATTCTTCACTTACCATTTGTGGAGCAAAACTCCATACCCGTTGCCTATGCATATATTCACCAAGCGTCATCTCGATGAAGTTGCCTGATAATTTGAATTTTCGCATATATTACGCCAGCGTCATTGCGGTGACGTCTCCTCGAAGAAAGTCATCATCCTCAAAAATTCCACGAAAAGAAATATAAAAAGAGACGCATAAAAGGAAAAAGAAAACTGTTGTACAAAATAAAATAAATAAATAAATAAACCTAAAAATTAATCTAAAAACAAATCCGCGTCATAGCAGCGCAAAATGATTTAAGATTTTTCTTAGTTTTCGTAATAGTAATTAAGATTCGTTCTCTCGGACTTACGAAGATTAAATTTAAAGGTTTAAAGAAAATAATAAACAAAGCGAGAGTCACTGGGCCTAGGATTCCACCGAATTCATCTCAATAGGTTCAATTTATTTATTCTCAACAATTAAAGCTCAATAAACAAAATAACAAGGACTCTTATTTTTGCCAAGGTAGACTCTCAAAAGATTAATTGTATCCCTAAGCATAGATTATCTAAACAAAGCATAACCTATCTAATTGAATAACAACCAATTTAATCAAATCATAATTCTATTTTAATTAGTGCAAAAGTCAAATAAAAAATAAAATAAAATCACCCACGTATGAAATTCGGCTTCCTCCGTCGACCCAGTGTAGGGTTTTAGCCGCTCATGATGTATACACTCTCAAAAGAATTTTTTATTACTCAAAAAGTGTGTACAAAAATTAGAAAAGAGAGAAAATAATTAAATCCAGAATTTCGTAATAGACGTTACGAAATCTTTTACAATGTAAGCTTTATTCAAATTCATTTGAAGCTCAGAACAAGTGTTACGAAGAATCTATCGCGGACATTTGTTGATAAACGACAGTTCTCGGCAGCACTTTGTTCTTCGTCTCCTTCTTCACCAGCAGAACTGGGTCTTCTCTGCTACTTAATTTCTCTCTATCTTAAACCCACTGTTGACTCCCCTGTCACTCGATATCCCTTCTCTGTGATCCCAACACCCTATTTATACCTCGAAGAGGAATCAAATCTCCAAAATAATTCCGCTTGATCTTCTTTATTCTCTTCCCAGAATCTGGAAATATCTTCCCTTTTATTTCTCAAACACGCATCTTCGTATCTGTGACGTTTCTACATATCCCTTGGTTGAATCAAACTCTTTCCAGGCCGATATTTCCACGTGACTTCAGCAAAACAACCCAAGAAAAACTCGTATTCTTCTCACCTCCCTGTTTTCCAAAAATATACGATTTCTTTCAAATCTAGACACGTATAAAGTCTTCTTGTTATGGTAAGAAGATAATCCTGTCTTAAAGACACAAAAATGCTCATAAAATCACGACCAGAATCTCACACAGTTGAGATTAACTTTTCCCACCAAAAGTATGAATTCTGTTTTCTTGAATTCCCGATTATCTAGCCAATTTTGATCGAAACTATGACCCATACTTAGGACTGTTTAGGTACCGGAACAAACCCAATTGATTTGGTAACTTTAGTCTCATTCAAACACCTCCAAATCTTCAACCTAAATGCACCCATTTTCCCATAAAAATTCAAAATTCAAATGAAGAAGATGACTGCCCTATCCTGTTATGGTGTCCCTTTAGCAATTTGGGGTATAAATAGCAATTCTCGGGTGCGAATAGTAATTATGGGGTACAAAGAGTAATTTTGGGTGTAAATAGTGAAAACTCCTAGGTGCCTTTATCAACTCCTCTGGTGCCTTTATCACATTACGGGGTGCCCTTATCCAAGATTGGGGTGCCTTTAGTACTTTTCAGGATCAAATACCACTTTTTTGAGCAAACTTTCTCCATAAGAGCTTATTTACAAAAAACACCTACAAACAAGTTTATTAGTGATAAAATGAGTCTAAGCTAATGTATTTATGGGTGAAAATGTGTCGCGCTTTCGTGCTTATCAAGTACCATCCAATGAGATCCTGTAGATTGCACTGCAAAATCTTCTGCTATAATGGGAACTGGTAGATCATAAGGAGCAGAGGATTTAATGACTGGACCCTGAGTGATAATTTTGGTGAAAAAAAAACTTTTTGAGTGATTGGCATGTTATTGAAAGTGATGCCCAAGTGAATACCCAACTCAAATAATCTTTGTATCTCTGAAAAAATCCATGCTAGAACATTCAAATTGTTATATGTAATAACAGAAGCCATAGAAACTAGGTTATATGTAGAAGGAATGAGAGTATTCATCATCGGAGGGTTTTTTAGGATTGGTGGATTATATATGATGGATTTGGTTGTGAGTTCTGGGATTGGGAAAGAGATGATGGTGGGAACAGATCTTGGGATTGGGTCGATGAAAGCAAATAATTTGATGGATTTTTTGGTGGTATCGATAAGCTTAAAAGGAGGTTTGGGATTCACAGGCTTAGGGTACACAGGTTTGTGGTTCCCAAGTTTAGGTTTTACAGGATGTTTTATGTCTTCATCTTCATGAATTCTATCAAGACTCATCATAAATGTTGGAGCAAAATCAATTTCCATATCTGTTGCTTCATCTATACTCGCAGGATTATCATTGGATGACAAAGATAACTTCTCCACCTTCTTCCATATTGTGCTGGGTTTGATTTCTTGGGCTTAAGGTTTTTCTTTTTTCTCTTTCCGTATCCTTAATTTTTAACTTTCCTGGTATCCGTCGAAAGTTTCCTTGTTGGAGAAGGCAAGAAATTAGTCGTAGAATATGGCTGCAAATCTTCTGTGTTTAATGACTTCATAGAATTGTCAGATTCCGCCGCAGTCTTCCACTTCTCATGCTGAAGATTCACCAAATTCGGAGCATTGCGTTGAAACTTTAACCCATCTGATATTGCCGATTTTGAATTCAAACTCAATGTTTCTGGTGACCGAAACTTTGAAGATTGACTGCTAGTTCTTCTATTTTCGGCGATGAAGATGTTGGCCGTAAAATTACCTATATCAGTGATTATATTCACAATCCTAGGAATGTAATTGATTCCTTTGTTATTTCAATCTTTAGTCTTATCGTACTTAAATCTTCCCAACTTTAGAGATGCGAGGATCAATCAAGAAACTTCTCACATAACTCTAGATTTGATGCATGACATGAGACAATAGAAAATTGGTAAGGTACCCCAAAGACTTTTATGTGAAATACTTTTGGTGATAAAATTGAAGATTTCCATAATTGCACTTCCCATCTAAATACTGAGAAATTAATACCATTACAAGTGAAGATAAACTCAATGTCAGCCTTCAAAAGATCTTTGTTTGCATGAAACAAAGCTTGATATGAATTCATTGGGTACAACACACAGGGAGTGCTACATTGTAACTCAAGGCTCAGGGCTAAACTTATATTAGACCAGTTCCTAATGGGGATAGGTGAGGACACAACAAATGAATCGTTCCACCCCGCTAAAAGATTTGATCTATTAAGTTATTTTATTTTCATGCTTCCTTTTGGATCACAGGTGATGGATAATGGGGTAGAAAATCTATCACACATGAAAGGTGATTGACTGTTGTGAGATTTAGGATATGGTTTGGGGGCGGAATATGATTTTAGGACTTGAGCATGAGAAAGATTTCGATTGGGTTTTGGAGCTTGAAAAGAGGCATGATTTCCTATTGATGCAGAAAAGTTGATGATTTCTTCTAAAGAATAAGCCATAGAAAACCAACATATGAAACAATCACCAGCCGGGATGAAGAAAGTTGTTGGATCAGCTTTAGGATTTGGTTGACAAAGGGTGATATTAAGGAAAAAACCATGAATGTTTGACTGTTTACTAGCTACAAACCATACTTGGTTATCTTCGAATTTCCATATTTTTCTTCCAGAATAGTGTAGCACGGAACAAGATATAGCAAACTAATTGCTTAGGTTGTGAAGATAGATTAAGTTCCGTCAAGAACTTAGTTAAAATCTGATTCTAGGATCTAGATTCTAAGGTAAAAAGATTGATAATCAAACTTGATAATAATATTGATAATAAGATGTGTTCCAAAATAAGAAGGCATAGCCTTTAAATAGGTTCACAAGAACCGGCTAAACAGAAAAGAAAAAGGAAATTTAATCAAACTAGGAAAGAACAAACTTGCAAGACAAGTAAACTTAAACAGACGTAAAGGATCAACTGTGACAGTTGATACGTACGTAAGGGATCAACAGTCATTGTTGATACATAGAAATATGTACTACATCAGTCTCTCCTTCTTGAAAGAAACTTTCCCTCGAGTTAATGTATAGAAAGAACTTCATTCTCTCCATGAAACGTAAATATTTCTTGCACATTGAAGATATTAGAGATGTTCCAATTTGATGGAAGATCAATAACATAAGCATTGTCACTGATTTTCTTCAAAATCTTGAATGGTCTGTATTTCTTCATCTTAGTCTTGTTATAAGTACCACCAGTAGGAAATCTTTCTTTTCTGAGATGAATCATAATCAATTCTCCTTTATCAAAAGTCTTAAGTCTTGTATGTTGATTTGCATCTACCTTGTACTTGTTATTTGAATCTACAAGCTTTGACTTTACTTCTTGATGTATGAGTGAATCTTTCTCAATAAAATTGTCTGCCTTAGCATTTGATTTACGCAGTTTGGGAAGCACCACCAGATCCAAAATATGATTAGGAACCTTAGAATAAACAATCTCAAAGGTGTCTTTTTGTGTATCGATTGATTGAAGTGTTATAAGCAAATTCCATGTTGGGGAGGAAATTGTCCCATTGCTTCTCTTTTCCGCAATAACCTTTGCTCTAATCAGATTTCTAGAGATCGATTGACAACTTCGAGTTTTGTCCATCTACATTTGAGGATGAGCGATTGTACTATACTGAAGTTTAGTTCCCAGACGCATCCATAAAGACTTCCAAAAGTAGCTCAAAAATTTAGTGTCTCGATCAGAAGTAATTGTCTTTGGAATTTCATGCAGACGTACTTCTTTAAAGAATAAATAAGCAATATTTGAGGCATCTGTAGTTTTCTTGCATGCTATGGAGTGAGCCATTTTTGAGTAACGATCAATAACCACTATAATAGAATCATTCTTTCTGGCAGTACATGGTAAACCAAGCACAAAGTCCATGATAATATCCACCCAAGGTGCATCATGAATTGGAAGTGGAGTATATAATCTAGTGTTTTGAATATTACCTTTAGACTGCTGACAACCCATGCATTTTTGAACGTATTTCTGAATGTCTCGTTTTATTGAAGGCCAAAAATAGAGTTCATCAACCAAAGCAATAGTTTTATCACGTCCAAAATGTATTCCTAGGCCCCTTCCATGTAATTCTTGGATCAAATGAAGACGTAAAGAACATTGTACATAAACAATTTCCATGTGGTATACATAAACGATTTCCTTTAGAAAGAAAACCATCTTGAATGAGATAATCATCAACACTGCCTGTTGAAGAACCACACTTTTCCCATAGATTCTTAAAATCTTTATCTTCACCATACAGATCTTTCAAGAAATCAAAAGCTAAACTCTCATGGTTAAGAGTAACTAGAAAATGAGCTCTTCTACTCAAAGCATCAACAACTTGATTAAGTTTTCCACTTTGATGTTTAATGGAAAATGTATATTTATTGATAGTTGATAACCACCTATCATGCATACGATTGACCTTTGCTTAAGTTTTTAAAAACTTGAGAGCTTGATTATCAGTGTTAACAACAAACTCACTGTGAATAAGATAAGGATGTCGATTCTTAAGAGCTTGAACAAGAGCAATTAATTCCAACTCATAAGTTGACCACTTCTTCCTTGTATCTGAATTCTTTTCACTATAATATGCAACTGGATGTCCTTCCTGAGATAACACATCACCAATTCCAATAACAAAAGCATCACAATGAACCTCAAAAGGCTTATCAAAATTTGGCATGGCAAGACAGGGGCACTACATAACCTCTCTTTTAGTAAATTAAAACTTTTACCTGCTTCTTCAGTCCATTCAAAAGTATCACGCTTCAAACAATATGTTAAACCAGCTGCAATGGTACTAAAATTCCTCACAAATCTTCTATAGAATAAAGCTAAGCCATGGAAACTACGTACTTCACGTATAGAGGTTAGAACAGGCCAATCAATAATTGCTTTGATCTTAGAATCATCCACAGAAATACCAGTATCTGACACAACATAGCCCAAAAAAGTAACTATGTTGGTAAAGAATGTGCACTTCTTCAAGTTCACATACAAAATATTTTCTTGTAAAGCTGTAAAAACCTGAGACAAATGCATAAGATGCTCTTCTTCACTGTTGCTAAAAATCAATATGTCATCAAAATAAACAATGACAAATTTTCTAAGAAAATGTTGCAAAACTTGATTCATGAGACGCATAAAAATGCTAGGATCATTAGATAAACCAAAAGGCATTACCAACCATTCATATAAGCCTTCTTTTGTCTTGAAAGTTGTCTTCCACTCATCACCTTCACGGATTCGTATTTGATGATACCCACTACGCAAATCAAGCTTTGTAAACACTTTAGAACCAGAAAGCATATCAATCATGTCATCAATTCTTGGTATGGGAAATCTATATGGTATAATAACTCCGTTTAATGCTCTATTGTCTATACACATATGATGACCACCATCCTTTTTGTCTACTAAAAAGGCTGGACTAGCACAAGGATTTTTGTTAAGTCTTATGAAACCTTTTTGTAACAAATCATCAACCTGACCTTGTAAAATCTCATGATCTTTAGGACTTAAACTATAATGAGGTTGATTAGGAATAGAAGTTCCAGGTATAAAGTCTATCTGATGTTGTAGATATCTTAATGGAGGCAAAATATTTGGTAACTCAGCAGGAAATAAGTCACTAAAAGAAGACAATAAAGGTTGTACCTTGTCTGGAATCTCCACCATAGGTTTAGTAACTTTGTGAGAGCTCAAAGAATGAGTGTTCAAAGAATGAACAATTGTAGCTACCAGTTCAGTCATCTTCTTGTCTGCTGGTTCCTTGATTGAAGAAGAAGATTGTAAAGGCCACAAAACTTTGGTGAAACCTTCATGAACAAAAGTATAAGTATTCTCATACCAGTTATGAACAACACGAATATCATACTTCCATGGTCTTCCCAATAATAAACTTGCTGTAGTCATGTTAATAACATCACACAAAACATAATCTGAATAGCCAGGGAAAGAAAACTTCACCAAACATTGATGAGTGATCTGCTGAGTGGAAGAACTATTTATCCAACCAACTGAATATGGTTTTGGATGAAGAGTAACAGGTGAACCAAGTTTCTCAACTAGTTTGGCAGAAACATAGTTTTCTGTACTTCCACTATCAATAATCATGTTGCAAAGTTTATCGACAATGAGACAATGAGATTTGAAAATATGATGTCTTTGTGTAGGACATGGTTCAGTGATTAAAACTGTTCGAATCATTCAAAGGAAATCTGCATCATTAGTCTCATGTTCTTGAAGATAAAATAACTCATCATCTCCTAATGCTTCTTCTTCTTGTGTTTCTTCTGGAGTTTCATTAATGTAAGCATGAAACTTGCGACAGTCACTAGAAGTATGGCTAGTTTGGTTGCACTTGTTACATCTATCTCCTCGAAACTTTGAATAAGGATTAGAGGGTTTAGATAATGGAGTAAATTCTTGTGGAAAATGATTACCTCTAGTATTACGAACAAAATTTCGTTGTGGAGGAGCCTGAGGTGGCTTAGCAGATGATATATGCATTATCGGAGCAAAATCTGAAAGAATAGAAGTAGTTTGTTGTTGCTGATAAGGTTGGTTTGCACTTCTGTCTTGTGGATCAACAAAGACAGTTGATCCCTGTGAATATGGATCAACAACAACTATTGTTTCTTTTTCACCATGGTAACCATAAGAGTTATATGGTCTGGCAGCTTTGTAAAAATGTTGATAACGAGCCTGTCTTGGATTTGCTTGTCGAGAAGTACTGAGCACACGCCTTTCAACCTTAAGACCTTGTTGTATCGCTTCAACCATTGTAAAAGCTGATTGTGTCATCCCTTGTTGAATTAAAATTTTCAACCCATCTATAAAGCGTGCAACTAATTGTTCTTCAGTTTCCTTCGATTAGTTACGATAAACCAAACCGTAGAACTCAGCTACATATTCTTCAGCCAATTTAGCTCCTTGTCGACAGTTTTGAAGCTTGATAAACAGTTGTTGCTTATAATCTTTTGGTAAAAACTTGGCTCGTAATAATTCTCTCATTCTTTTCCAAGTACGTATAGGGGGTTTGTGATATTTATCTCGATCTTCACATAGTGTTTCCCACCAAGCTGCAGCTCCACCTTTCAGTTTATAAGCGACCAGTTTTACTTTAGAAGAGTCAGGGATGTCCATGAATTTGAAAAAAGATTCGACTTCATAAAACCAATCCAGTAATCCTTCAATTTGTAAACCACCATGAAAACTAGGTATCTCAGCCTTTAATTTGTATTCTGGTAGATTTCCATAAGAATTCATAGTAGAGTTTAATCTCTTTTCATCCGTCCACTTTTGAAATTCTTGTTCTTCGACTTTATCATCTTCATCAAGGTTGATAGTCACATTAACTTGTTTTTTTGGAGTGTTAAGAAAACCTTCCACCGGCTCTATATGTTGAATGATATGCAAAACTTTGCCAGGAATAGAAGTATTCTGAACAAAAGAACCATTCTTTGTTTCACCCTCTTCTTCTCCTGTCTTCTTCTCTCCATTTATATCCTCAACCAAATCAAGTATGTCTTTCGTTTCTAAGCCAGTGTGTTTCAATAATTTGTTTACATAATCTCCTTGGAAAACTAAACTCTTTTCTAAAGTTTCAAACTTCTTTTCCAAACTACCAGTAAGAGTCCTAATAACGTTAGTTTCATGGGTTTCAAATTTGGTAGTAAGTGCAGACATGGAAGTTTTCAAGAGTTCCTTCAGTTCTTGAATAGCTTTTGTAAAAGTTGCATCTGCCATTGTTGTATGAAACTTATGTAAAAGTTGTGCGGAAGCTGTTGTTGATGGTGGTTTTAAACAAAAGGGTAAAATCGTAAAACCCCATGACCTAGTGTTACATGCAACACATTAACTAAGAGCATTTAACTCTGAGTGTAAACAATTAATAGGGTATTTTTTTCAAAATACCGCATTAGGTTTTCGACACGTAACCCTAATTCCAAAACAAAGCATCTTTGCGCACCATGGCAACAATGCCAAACCAAGCCGCATCACGCGCACCATGGAAACAATGCCAAACCAATCGCATCTTCGCGCACCATGGCGGCAATGTCAAACCAAGCCGCATACTTTGCGCACCATGGCAAGAATGCCAAACCAAGCCGCGCATCTGCGCACCATGGCAAACAATGCCAAACCAAGCGCGCATCTTCACAAGACCGCATAGATGTAGGATCATAATATCGCAACGTACAAGGCCCGCGGATTAATAAACGACGGTGTCGCGAGCGATCATGAGATAGCTAAAATAAACGCCGCAATGAATAACGGCAAACAAAACAATTGGAAGACATGAAACCCGGCGAGGGTAAGAAGTGTCGAGAATGAATATTTGCGCGTTTGCGACACTTCGCGAGACATTCCAGAAAATAAAGGATAGCTTAGTCGTCATCCACTACGTATTACCCTATATAAAGCAATCGAAAATCATTGTAAAGAGATATCTTTTTGAATGGTGAAGCAAGTCATTAGGAGAGAGAAAGTTTAAGAGCGCTTTAATTTCTAAGTGTAATTCTATTGTACTGTGTAAACATTTCATGGAATCAATTAATAAATATTCTTGATCACACATCTTACAATGGATTAGTCAAGCAAAGGCGAGTAAAGGGGTGTAGTGTGGGATTTCCTGTAACTACATATCGCTAAACCGGGGACGATCATTTGTAAAAGAGAGAAGATTGCAATTAAAGTTGTTTGAATCGGGAAAATGAGAAAGGAAAATCTTAAATCGGATGAAAAGATATGGCACGACACGGACACAAGAGCAATGATTAGCGAATTTCATGAAAATATCGTAGGAAGAATACACAAACGAGATTTTGAAGGAAAGAAGATTATGGATAGAGAAATAACATCACCTTTGAAGGATTGGGAAAAGCAAGAGATAACATTCACGGCGGAAATATCCAAAGAAAATTTGGATCACACATCTCCATTGGTGATCGCAATCAACGCGCGTATAAAGAAGGAGAGGAATCGGAGAACACGGTGAAAACATGGGTGGTGAATGGAGTTTTAATCGATACAGGGAGTCTGGTGAACATCATGTTCTATGACCCATATCGGAGACCCTCAATGGCGGTAGTTGGACCGTTGACCGAAAATAGCGGTCTCTGATATGACAAAAACACGGAGAAAATCAGAGATGATTAATACCGGTCTCTGAATAATTACTATTTTGCCATAAATCTGCCGATCCCGCGACCCATGAAAACCGATTCAGAGGTGATAATTTTTTATTATTTGACCGAGCATATAAATACTTATTTCTCTCTCCAATTTCTAATCTCAATTTCTCTTTCTTCTTCTTCTCTCTCTCGGTCTCTCCATCTTCTTCATCCACCAAATCAGAACCGAAAACAACCCCAGAAAAATCAATTAAATTATTGCTCTTAAACCCATGGTTTGTTTCTATACAAATTAAAAACACCCATTTTCCAGTTTGATTATTGGGTTTGTTTCTATAAATTTCTTCTTGTAATTAGGGTTTACGGTTTGATTTTTCTTTTCCTTGTCATAATAGGGACCGAATTTCTGGTTTCTTTCATCAATTTCTCTATAGGATACTAGAAATCTAGGTTTGTTTGATTTATTCTCTCAAAATATCTTACAATTGATGCTTGATTTAGATCTGGATTTTTTTCTTCTTTACTAAGACCTTTTCTTTTTCATTTTTTTATACATAATTTCTAGATCCATAACTTTATCAGAGAGAGAAAAGGTATGATCACTTTCTCTTTTGATTTATATTATTTAATGAGATTCGGATTTGTCGATTATTTTTTAATTTCTATAAATTGAATTTGTGTTATCGGTGGTGGGAAAAGATCAAAAGACGATTTGACAGAGAGACGAAGAAGAAGAGGTGGGTTTTGGTGGTGGTGGTGATAGCTGTAGTAGTGTCTCATCAATTGGAAGAAATAGCCATTTATCAAATGGTGGTTGTGCTGATTCTGATGATGTTTAAAGTGCTTATAAAAGTGGTCACTTTGATTCTATGGATTCATTGGAGGTTTGATATCTTTTCTTATTTTCTATGAATTTTTATGAGTACATCGTTTTGGTTGCAATTTTTTGAAATTATTTGATTTTATTGAACAAAGTTTTGAAAAAAAAAAGTAAAATAGAATGTTGAAATCTGTTAAACCTGTGAGTTGAATGTCTTTTGACCTGTTTTTGTGCAGAATCTTTGAGATTCGATTTTTACCAGTTGATTAAACATTAAAGTTTAGGGAAGAAACATATGAAGTGAGGATTGTGAAGCTTTTAAATTTTATCCAGTGTCTTATTTACTACAATATTTCTTCGTCAGGACAAAAAGTTTTTCTTCAGTTGCTGCATGTTTCGTTTAGGAAGCAAACTTGACTGGAAATTTTACTTGTCAGTTTTCACTCCCACTTTGTGATCCGTTGTGCATAAAATTTCATTTATTACGATGAAAATTTAATGTATCACCCTTGCAATTTCGCCTTCTCTAGATTGTGTGATTGCATATCTTTGTCTACCTAACTACTATTTACTCTAATTACTGATTATTTACTTTTCATGGTTTAGGTACTTTTTCTCACATACCGATAGGCAACCTTCTTCTCCTTCCGTCATTGTGTTAGGTGGTGGCATATTGGGAATCGCAGCTGCTCGTGCCCTTCGCGTTGCATCTTTTAAGGTGATAGATTATGAATGGTTTGAGTTAGAAGTACTTAATTTAGTGACTGTTTTGAATCTTTCTCATTGTTTTCCTTGATTTCTGTCCTTTACTCATTATTAGGTACTTTAGTTGGAATCAAGATTGGTGGTTGAATTCATAAGGACTACTCACTTGGTTAGCCCATTGACTTGGGAGCATCATGGTAAGTTGAATTTTGTTCTGATTTTCCTTATTAATCTCTTAATATCCATTTCTTCTCAAAGAGTCAGACTCGCACCTACACACATTTGCACACGCTTTGATGTCTATTCACTTTCTTTCATCTTAGCTCTAATTAATGTAACAAACCAGTATCAGTATACACATATTGTTTATAATTTTTAGAGTTTCAGATTTTTTTTTCTTTCTTTCCATTTGTTTGTGAGTTTGAAATTAGCTTGTCTAATGTAAATAAGCTCATATCTACAACTCTTATACTCTAGCTTCCCCACCCACCATTTTTTTTTGCTACCTGAGGAACAAATTTGTTTAAACATCTAAGTCTTCTACTCTTATTGTTGATTGTCTAATTCAGATTGGTTGTTTACACTGCTTATTGTCCTTTTGGGGAAGGCACAACAGATGACTTATTGATTAGTGGGGAAAATGTTTGCCAATATCTGTTGTGTCTCTTTTTTGTTTCCTGTTCAACAAATTTATAGTTATTTATAGTGCGACTTGATAACTATGTCATTGTCTTGTTTTTAATCTTTCATCATCTTGCTTAATTAGATTTTCACATTATTGAACATTTTCTGAAACTGTTAGCTTGTTTGCAGGTTGCTAATGGAAAAACGGTGGCGCGGGCATCACGTTAGGGAAACAAGCTGAATCTGGGAATTGCACATGTGGTCAGAAACTATCGTCGAGGTGATCTTCATATACGCGAATGAACTTTCCCAACACCTTATAATTCCACTGGCTTCACTCATTCGTTTCTTTCTTATTTACTATTTATTGGGCTGATTATTCCCTGGTATATCATATATGTTTCTTCCTGAAGTGTTGTAAACTCCTAGCTATTTACCTTGTTGTAGAATTTTATTTGCATACTTATCCAATAAGAAAATCATTTTTGACGTCGATGCTGGATTACCCTTTGCTGAAGGAACTACCCTCTTTTGATGGCTATATGGAAGGTGGCTCCAGCCTTGGCTGTTGGTTGTGCATTATACCAAAACCTTTTGAGCTGACATCCATGTAATGCTTCTCTTTCGTTGTTAATATATTCTCTTTAATGTTTCCTTTCCCTTTTCATTTGTGTGTGTGGATGAACACTTTTACTTTTTCTGACTAGTGTACTCAATACTGGAACTGTCCACTTGTTATTTGGGCAGTTGATCCTAAAGCTCGATCAATTTGTTTTTACCTTCTCTTATAGTTATGCACCCATACTTCGATTTGAACTGTGTACTTATCTGATGAATCTCATGTATTACAGTTTTGTTCATCCACAAATTGGGACTGCATACCACGCTACAACCTTAGTGGTAAAACATGGAATAGTTGAACTTACATGCTCCTTTGTGTTTCTCTTTGCTTATATATTAATGTAATAATACTTGTGTTCATGATTTCTACCTTTGATTTGTCACTGCAGTTGAACTATTTTATGTTGGAGTGAGAAACCCAACAGCAGGGATATTGGTGTGTGATATTCTTTTGCCGTACTTACTTCTTTATACTATTTATGTAGCTAGGTTGATTGGATCAAATTATTCATCAAAATGTTAATAAATCATATCTTGAAAATGCAGGGGATATCTGCAGAATGCTTCTTTGCTGGCGTGATACTCGCCGATAAAACCATTAAAACGAAAGAAATCACAATAAATTACAATAAAACCATTCGTAAGAACGATTTGAGTCCAACAAGTATGACTAAGATTCCATGTAGATACTCGAGCCGATACCGTAACCAAACCTAGATTTCACCATGTAGGTTCGAGAAAGAATCTTGCTCGGAGATCGAAACCGGGCCAATATAGATAAGATTCCTTCGTAAGAACGACGAGTCCAACAAGAGGATCAGAAGATTCCATGTAGATACTGATACTGAATTCCATGTAGAACTCAAAACCCTAGATTTCACTGCTGGGAGTTCGAGAAAGAATCTTCCTTCGAGATCGAAAATTCACAATATAGATAAGATTCCTTCGAGTAAGAACGCAGATCGAGTCCAATAAGATGATTCCAAGATTCCATGTAGATACTCATGTAGATACTCGCCGAACCAAACCCTAGATTTCACCAAAGTTCGAGAAAGAATCTTGCTCTGGGAGATCTAAAACCGGGCCAATATAGATAAGATTCCTTCGTAAGAACGACGAGTCCAACAAAGATGACCGTAAGATTCCATGTAGATACTCGCCGATCTAGTAACCAAACCTAGATTTCACCGCCCTAGAGTTCGAAAGAATCTTGCTCTGAGATCGAAAACCGGGCCAATATAGATAAGATTCCTTCGTAAGAACGACAGTCCAACAAAGATGACTGTAAGATTCCATGTAGATACTCGCCGATACCGTAACCAAACCCTAGATTTCACCGGGTTCGAGAAAGAATCTTGCTCGGAGATCGAAAATCAAGGCCAATATAGATAAGATTCCTTCGTAAGAACGACGAGTCCAACAAGATGATCAGAAGATTCCATGTAGATACTGGCCGATACCGTAACCAAACCTAGATTTCACCCAGGTTCGAGAAAGAATCTTGCTCGGAGATCGAAAACGGGCCAATATAGATAAGATTCCTTCGTAAGAACGATTTACGAGTCCAACAAAGATGACCGTAAGATTCCATGTAGATACTCGCCGATCCAGTAACCAAACCCTAGATTTCACCAGTTCGAGAAAGAATCTTGCTCGGAGATCGAAAATCGGGCCAATATAGATAAGATTCCTTCAGAAGAACGACGAGTCCAACAGAGTGATCAGAAGATTCCATGTAGATACTGCCCGATACTGAACCAAACCCTAGATTTCACAAAACGAGAAAGAATCTTGCTCGGAGATCGAAAATCGGGCCAATATAGATAAGATTCCTTCGTAAGAATTTATTTAGTCCAACAAAGATGACCGTAAGATTCCATGTAGATACTCGCAGATCGTAGTAACCAAACCCTAGATTTCACCGGAGTTCGAGAAAGAATCTTGCTCGGAGATCGAAAACTCGGGCCAATATAGATAAGATTCCTTCGTAAGAACGACGAGTCCAACAAAGATGATTTGTAAGATTCCATGTAGATACTGCGATACCGTAACCAAACCCTAGATTTCACCAGTTCGAGAAAGAATCTTGCTCGGAGATCGAAAATCGGGCCAATATAGATAAGATTCCTTCGTAAGAACATTTGAGTCCAACAAAGATGACTGCAAGATTCCATGTAGATACTCGCCGATCTGTAGAACCAAACCCTAGATTTCACCGGAGTTCGAGAAAAATCTTGCTCGGAGATCGAAAATGGGCCAATATAGATAAGATTCCTTCGTAAGAACGACGAGTCCAACAAGATGACTGTAAGATTCCATGTAGATACTCGCCCCGATACCGTAACCAAACCTCAGATTTCACCAGTTCGAGAAAGAATCTTGCTCGGAGATCGAAACCGGGCCAATATAGACAAGATTCCTTCGTAAGAACGACGAGTCCAACAAGATGACCGTAAGATTCCATGTAGATATCGCGTTAGAACCAAACCCTAGATTTCACCAAAGTTCGAGAAAGAATCTTGCTCGGAGATCCAAATCGGGCCAATATAGATAAGATTCCTTCGTAAGAACGACGAGTCCAACAAAGATGACTTTGAATATTCCATGTAGATACTCGCCGATACCGTAACCAAACCCTAGATTTCACTGTGTTCGAGAAAGAATCTTGCTCTGAGATCGAAAATCGGGCCAATATAGATAAGATTCCTTCGTAAGAACGACGAGTCCAACAGTATGACTGTAAGATTCCATGTAGATACTCGCCGATACCGTAACCAAACCCTAGATTTCACCAGGTTCGAGAAAGAATCTTGCTCGGAGATCGAAAACTGGGCCAATATAGATAAGATTCCTTCGTAAGAACGACGAGTCCAACAGTATGACTGTAAGATTCCATGTAGATACTCGCCGATACCGTAAAAATTTCTTTGTAGATTGCTCAGTGAAGTGAAAAAATTTAGCGGAAGTTAAAAAATTTTTGCAGAAGTTAAAACCTTTTATAAGTGAAAAACTTAGCGAAAGTGAAAAAAATTTAGCGAAGTTAAAAGTTTGGAAAGACGAAAAACCCCTATGACTGACTATTTCTAACAGTTGTGAAAGGGCCAAGAAAAAAAATTTCGCATCACAACTTCCATTTCAATCTCAGTAGTCTATTTCAACCTTACATCGATCTCTAACCGTCCATTGTTTTTATTTTTTTCCTTTTTATCCGTTTGTTTTTTCTTTCCTCCACCACTTCTTTTCTTTTTCGTCTTTCGCTTTCTTCTTTTATCTTTCTTGAACTACGTAAAACCAGCTCCTCATCTCACGAAACACAATCAATCAAACCATTACAAGTCAAGATCATCAACAAATCGAGCGACGACGGATCTATGAAAAGGAGTTTTTTCATCAACATATCGTTTTTTCTCCATCAACAGCATCGAGTTTCTTAACCTCTGTTAACAAATCGAGCTTCTCCATCAACAAATCGAGCTTCTCCATCTACCGATCGATCTTGTAATTGGGTCTGTAACTGATTGCTTTAATTTTTTTTTTTTGTAATAGTTTCATCTCAATTTGCATTAAATTTAGGGTTTCATGATTGGGTTGCATTAAATTCGTTTTAATAAAAAAATCAATCATTGCATTTAATTTGTTTGATGATTTGGTAGCATTAAATTTTGATGATTGGCCTGGATCAAATTTTTAGGTTGCATTTAATTTCAATCATTTCAAACCGTTACATTAATTTTTGGGTGTTGTTCGAATTTAATTCATGTTTAGATGCATTCAATTTCGTAAATGGTTGAAATTAAGTTTTTGGTGTTGTTTGATTTTTTGCAGATTCAAATTAAGCGTATAGGGAGCAGTGAAGTACAAATTTTGCGAAAAATAAGTCTAGCTAATCGATGGTATGTAATGCACTAGTTGCCCATTATATGTACCAATTCTGACCAAATGCCACCCCCGCAACTATGTGATTATATTTATGTGTGTAATTTGGTATAGTTTTCTCGCCCGAGATAATGTCAACTTGGTGCCCATTTTGAATCTTTGATAAAATTATTCGTTATTGGTGGTGATGGCTCCAAAATGAGATGCTGCATAGGTTTTATGACTTATATTTTTGATAGGGCATCCCGCAAAATTGTGTCATTGTTTGTACCATCATTTGCGCCCATTTGTTGTCATTCGGATGCCTAATAATATGTAGATTGCTCAATCCTTCCTGGCAAGAAAATAACAAAGGAAAAAGTTTATACATGTTTTAATATGAGAATGTTTTTCATTGGGAAGTGGGAAGGAAATAAAGATTCATATTGAACGCAAAACTGGGACTCCACTCTTGACTTGTAAAATGATGAATAAGGATTGGGTTCGTTGGCCAAGGTAAAGCCAAGTCATAATCTGTCTCTACGGTATATATGTCTCATAATGAGATTAATCGATCTTAGTACGTCTAACCATTGGAGTTTTAATGTAGGGGGAAGTTCCATACCAGATGCAAGAAAGAAGTTCGTAGAGTTGGCTCATGAGAAACTTGGAAATCCTTCTAAGTTTAGTTGTCCTTGTGTGGATTGTAAGAATCTTGTCGCGCCACTTCCTCCCGGTACAATACATATGCACTTGCTAAAACGTGGGTATGGATCCTACTTACACCGAGTGGGTTCTTCACGGGAGAAGATTAGCAATTTTAATAATGTTCATGAAGAGGGAGCAACACGTCAACGTACTCTACCGAGATGTGGACAGGATGCTAATGTTGAAGGTGATGTCGAACCAAGGCAAGGGGTTTGTGAACCTAGGCGGGACGAAGGGTTTCAAACCACGACGAAGAGTTGCTGATAAACGAGATTGAAGAGGCCGACTTCCCTTTATACCCTGGTTGTACTACACACACAAAGCTAAGCATGACTACTGAGTTGTATAGGCACAAGACAATAAATGGTTTATCTCGAAGGGCTTTTTTGATGATCTTCTCAAGACAATTGGTTCTCGTGGTTGCCCCAGTCATTGTCTTCCTAAATCAACTTATGAAGTGAAGAAGTTGTTGAAAGCTTTCCAACTCACTTATGAGAAAATACACGCATGTCAGAATGATTGTTGCTTGTTTAGAAATGAGTTGAAAGACGAGGATGAATGTCCTAAATGTCACTATTCTAGGTGGAAGGAAGACACATCTAACATGGATTATGCGACATGGTAGACAAGCCCAAAAAGAAGATACCAGGTGAAGGTGCTTAGATACTTCCCATTGTGCTTAGATTAAGGAGAATGTATAAATCAGCAGAGCTAGCTCGGCCAGCTTTGATATGGCACGCGACTCATAAGAGTAAAGATGGTAAGATGCGTCATCCAACGGATTCTTTGGCTTGGAAGCACATAGACACAAAGTTCCCGAGTTTGCTTCGAATCGCGTAATTTGCGTCTCGGGCTTGCTGCCGATGGATTTAATCCGTTTGGCGATCTTTCCCAACCCACGCTTGTTGGCCGGTGATGATTGGTATATAATCTTCCCCTCAACGGGTGTATGCAAGGCGACAATATTATTTTAAGCTTGGCGATTCAGAAAGAAACAACCGGTAGAGACATCGATATATACTTGCAACCACCGATTGATGATCCGATTAAGTTATGGGAAAACGGGTGGAGGTTTATGATGCATTTAGTAAGACAATGTTCAATTTGAAGGCATTATTAATGTGGACGATAAATGATTTTCCCGCTTATGGTAACCTATCCGGATGTACATATAAAGGGAAGTCACCGCCCTCGTGTGGTGATAATACTCTTTCAACCAAGTTGCCATTTAGTCGTAGTAAACTTTGTTTACATGAATCATAGGAGATTTCTACCTCATAATCATCCTCTTCGATCGATTAAGAAGAAAGCATGTTTCAATGGAGAGATTGAGACAAAGGAAAAGCCACCTACTATGTCTATCGAGGCTTTTGAACGTCAGAAAAAGATTGTAAATGACTTTGGAAAAGCGAAGGTAACGAGGTGGAGAAAAGGAAAGAGAAAGAGGAAAAGAAGAAGAATAAGAAGAAGCGTAAAAGGGTCGAGAAGTGCGGCAACAGTGCAAATGACGGTAGAATCTAATCATGCTGGAAGTTAAAAGGCAAGTTGCTACCGATGCTTAGGTGATGAGTCCGGTCCTAGTTCCGGTGCACTGGATGATGACCATCCGATATTCAACAAACGGTCAATATTTTCGACTTGCCCTTCTTAGGAAGGTAACTTATAACCTCGATTATCTTCTTTTCGGTCTTACATTCCCATCCGCATGTTAAATCTCATTTATGAAATGTACAACTCAAGTGACTTGCTCATACTTTTTATGTTATTCCTTCCTTCTTAGGAATTATTACTACGACACAATATTGATGTTATGCATATGAAAAACGTCTGTGAGAGTGTCATTGGTACTCTATTGAATATAAAAGAACAAAACAAAAGATGGCTTAAAGTCCCGTAATGATCTCGAAAAGTATGGGAATCAAAGAAGAATTGCATTTAATAGTCAAAAATGGCAAAACTTGGCTTCCTCCAGCACCATGTAACTTAAGCGATAAGGGAAAGGTCAGTATTCTATAATAGGATGAGAAATCAAGGTTCCATATGGGTATAGTTCGATCTTAGGAGGCATTCTCGAAAGATGGTTGCTTAGGTGTCCTTAAGGCTCATGATTACCATGTTATGATGCAACAAATATTACCCGTAGCTTTGAAAGGACTTTTACCCGATGGGCCAAGTAATGCCATAAATCGGGTTATGTTCTTATTTTAACGAAATATGCCAAAGGGGTTGATCTCACTAGATTGTTAGAACTTGAAGATGAAATTGCTGAGACTTTGTGTATGTTGGAGATGTACTTCCCTCCATCATTTTTTGATGTGATGGTACACTTGACAATTCACGTAGCTCGAGAAGTGCTGTTAGGTGGACCCGCACAATATCGTTGGATGTATCCATTTGAAAGGTAATTGTTTCATTAGTATGAATATTTTTTTAGTTATTTTAAGTACAATGTTATAGTTTTGTTCTGTAAATGGGAGTTTGGTGCTAATAATTAGAAGTTTGGTTTGTCGTAGGTATATGAAGACATTCAAAGAATACGTAAATAATTACGCACAACCCAAGCATGTATAGCAGAGTGTTACCCGGGAATGGAGGCTGTATTTTGATGTTCATGGGGACAAACATTCAAGGAGGAGTAAATCAAAGCCATAATGAAGACATTCAACATGATTCCACACTGGCAGGGCGTCCTCTTTCTAGAGGCGTTCAAGTGTATATTGGTAGTGATATGCTAAAGATTGCTCATAGATATGTGCTTTTTAACACGGCAAAGAATTGAACCATATATAACGTAAGTATGACTGTATATGTTCATTTAAAATTGTTAGCAAGATAAGCACTTGTGTTTTAATAATCTTGTCCACATTAAAATTTTTCTTATTAGAATGCATATGGATGAGTTAAGATCTTCCGATACTTCCAAAGTGAAGACCAACTCCTTTCCATACTAAATCTAAACATTTGCGAGATTGGTTAAAGTAAAAGGTACGTGCAACGCCACTTGGTTATTTGTTATATATGTTTTCAATTTATTAGATTCATTTTTCCCGATAATGAAGTACCTCTTTTAGCATTACCCACATAGAGCTTAATTAGAGATGAATCTGCCATTCACTTCTTAATTAGATCTTACCAAGCCAAAACATAGAGCTTGCGCCCATTAATCGTGGTCACTTGTGTTCTGCTAACTAAATTTTATTGATAGGTTAAAATGCAAATTGGTCAAGGCATGTCGATCAAATACAAGACGGTGGTTGTCACATGGTCCTTTAGAAAAATGTGTATCATATAAAGGCTTGCAAATAAATGGGTCAAGGTTTGTTACTATGATATTCAAAGAGTCACGCAAAACACCGGTGTTTCAATTGAATCAAAATCTTTAGTTGCATCATCACAAATAAGTAGTGGTTTCTATGGCGTTTTAGAACAAATTCTCGTGTTGGACTACCAACATATGTTTCAAATTCCCTTATTCAAATGTGACTGGGCTCACACCTATTTTGGTGTCAAGATAGAAAAAGGTTTTACATTGGTCAACTTACGTCAAAGATAAGAACCAATATCAAAATGATCCATTCATTTTAGCGTCACAAGCCCGACAAGTTTTCTATTCTCGAGAGTCGATACATCGAATTGGTTTGTGATGTTAAAACCACCACCAAGGGGTTTCCATGAATTAGAGGAATACAATGAACAGAAGACACAAGTTGCCATCCAAAGGGAACCTTCAACTCTTGGCTTACAAAATGAATGATGATATTTGAGATTTATGCAAGAACCGATGTCAACCTATATTAGTGGTTCCGACAAAGAAGAAAAAAACAAGAAGAATAAGAAAAAGAAAAGAAGTGTCTACCGATGGTGGGTTTAATTACTCTTTTCGCTTTCTGCAGACATGCCCGAACCTATTTTGTTTCTTTCATTTTGCTTCGATTGTATTTTTGCTTTTAAAATGACACCGTTGCTGCTTTTTGCTTTTCCGGAATGTCTTTACTTATTTTGCGTACCAATATGTCTTACTTTTATTCCAGCTTAATATACTTCACAACTTTAAGCATTTGCGGCTTTCTTAATGGAATTTGAAATGTGATTGCAGGCCTTGTACAATTCACTAAAACTTCCATGAATCATGCATCGTGATTGTTGATTGATATGTGATTCAGGCATTGGACGAGACTTTCTTATATGCTTCGTGAAAAATGGTGCATTTGGTGGCATTTTTTTTAGGCTAATTTAAAATTTGGTCTAATATATAAAAGAATGTAAATATAATTACATGTATAAATGTGGCAGATGGTTGAATGTCATATTGGCAATGGAGACTCATGTTCGACTCTCACTCGTGCTTTTTTTTTTTCATAGTTATTTTTCATTTTACAACTCTTCTAAGGGTTGCAGTAAGATCTATTTATCTTTTTTCTTCTTATCTATTCAATCTCCCCATCACTTATTCTCCTCCACTTATCTTCTTTCCGTCGTTTTTTCTTTTTCTCCTCCATCTCCCGCAACCTCCTCCTTCATCTCCTTAACCACGAAAATTTAAAACCCATCGATAGATTGAGTCAAGATTTCTTCACCACCAACACCTTCTCGATATGTGTTAAGGAAAAAAGGTTTGATTCTATAACCCATTTTAGGTTTTATTATTTTTTTGATTTCCTGCCTGCTTTAACCGCTATTGATTCGAGAATGATGATACGCTTAAAATTAGTCCTAGCTTCAATATATCTATTAATCAACACTAATCAATCATGTGTAAATTAGCCATCATCGAATTAGGCTTTAAAAACACTTAGGGTTCATAAATTTTGTAAATTAGGCCTCATGGAGAAATTTTCTTCAATTAGGCTTTAAAACACCGAATTAGTCATGGGTGGAGGTGTGAAAGATTCTCCAGGTAAAAGAGAGAGCAAAAGGTAACATGAGAATGAAAAAACCTAACCGAGTGTGCTATGTGTGAACAAGGGTTTCATGAGACAAAAGTGTGTCCTTGGCTCTATTCTAGGTGTAAGCATGTTCCTTGTAATGGTGTGAGGCATTTCTGCAATCTAAAACAATCGAAACCTATGGAAAATGTTTTTCAAGTGCACCATACCTACCTCGCACCTATTTTGAATGGTTTATCGATGCTTCGACCCTTGCAAAGCCAAGTTGTTGTTGTTACCATCGGTGAAAAGTCGTGATGCTTGTGGAGAAGATGATCACTCTTTTAAAAATTGTCCATTACACACTCGGTTTGCCTCTTCAACTCGCAATAACAAACTCAACCTAAAATATGCAACAATCAACACAATAAGCACATAGCTTACCCGGGTATGTGAAGAATGTGGAGATTTTACATGGGCCTCGTATGCTATCTTCATTGCCGCAAAGGAAAAAGTTAGAGTTTCGCAAATCAAATAGTCGATCTAATTACAAATCTAGGGAAAAAGTCATATGTAATAAGATTTCATTTTACGTGTAGTATGAATTGTCTCGGGACTTGTTTTATAATTAAAATTATGCTATGTTGATGACTTATAATATTGTTTGTATGATAAATCGAATGTTTGTCTTCGTAAGAACCCCCTTTTAACTCCGCCATTGAATAATTTCTAACGGTCTCAAGCCCGGATAAAGGAGGAGAGAAAAGGGGATTTATTGAGTTGGTCTCTAATTCAAATAGGTTGGCCAGAAAACAAAAACACATTCCCTATAATATCGAAACTTTTAGCATTTGCAGCTTCTTCATGATCACAGTTTGCTTTACTAAAATTTGCATGAATCCGCTAGCATATAAATATACACCTCCACGTGTTTCATTCATTTACATTTTCGTATATACAACCCGGTGAAAATGTGAGTGTTGATTGAAATGAGATTGCGTCGTCCTTGTATAATTCAGAGAAAGCCTTGTATGTTTTTGTGCAAAATGGCGCACTTGGTCGGGCCATTTTTTTAAGGCTCATTGAAATTATTGTTAAATATTAACGTAGATGTCCTTTGATAATCATACATGTAACTGTGGAATGGTGGTTAGAATCCTAACCCCACACGTAGGAGGCCCGAGTTCAATCTCACCCTAGCCTAATTTTTTTCCTAGTAAATTTTCATTTTACAACCCTTATAAAGGTCTGCGAATGTTGATTAAAAGAAAAAGCACAAATCAACCGAATGATGAATCGGGCAGATGGTTGACGCCTTGTACTAACACCTTGTAAGCTTGGGTTTCGATTCTCTATAAGATCATTTTTCAAATTTTTTTTTTTTTCCTATCTTCAACGACTCTTATTAGTGTTGTTTTAAAATCATTCACTACCTTTAGGATGTGAGTTGTAAATTCTAAAGGTGGTCACTTCTCGCAACCCTTTCACACAACAAGTTGTGGTTCGATTTCCTCTCACTACTCTTAGGAACTCGTTGGTCCTAAGAGTTGGACATATTTTACTTTGACAACGCTTTGTTGGAAAAGTCAGAAACATACTACATTTTACAACTTTTTAATTTATTTAGTTGTCAATCTACAGCTGTAGATTACTAATTTTCCCGTAGTATGGAGGTTTGGATGACCTGGATCTTCCAATGTTTATGTGTAGTGACTCTTATTCTCGATCGATTCTTGATACTGTGCACCGGGAGGGCATTAGATACGCTTAAAGCTTTCGCCTCATCTCTATGCCTTGACGGCATACACGATGCATGCTTTGTCACATTATTGATGTATAATTTCAATGTTCAGGCGTAATAAAGAAGTAATCAAGATATTCAAAAAAAGGTTGCCTTTAAATGCAAAATTGTTGAAGGTGTGCCCACCATCAACTCGCCAGTTGTTCCAGCGCCCCGATACGTGAGTCAATGATACTAATTTCGTGAGAATTAAGTTTATACAATTGATATAGATCCTGCATTTAAGGTGTTTAATAATGAACTGTCCCTCTATTTTGTAAGGTGAAGCTATGTAAAAAGAATTGGATGTTCAATAATGAACTTAGTGTACAAGTTTTCATGCTTTGGACTTGGATAATTTTGGTCTAGCTTTAAAATTGAATTTGAGCTCCATTTGATCAAATTTTGAGTCAAACTTTTGAGTTTAATTTGACTTGATGTTGTCTTGACTTTATTTGAGTTCCATTTGACTACTTCAATTTGAGTTCGCTTTGACTAGACTTTGTCAGCAATGATTTGACTTGACTTTTTGTCGGCAATCAGATTTAGCCATTCGGGCATTTCAACAAATCTTAATCAATATTTTTTTTTATATTATAATTCAAATCGAGACTCATGGCTTAGGGTCTCGCACCTCGTTACACTTGAAATCAGTCGTTATTTTGAGACACACGGCTAAGGGTCGTACAAAACAGCTACGCTTTATCAGAGACCCCAACAGAGACGGTTGGAACTAGTCGTATAACTCGTATACATGACTTGTCCTGACGGTCGCGGAACTTCTGTTTTCCACTAGTGATAAAGACGAAGATATGACTTTCGCGGCGTACAATATTCAAGGTTTTGGTAAATCCATAACAAAAGTCAAAGGGGAGATAAAAATACGTATTCCGTTAGGAAGAATCAAACTGTGTGACATTGAGCGTAGTAGATATGGAATCACCGTATAACTTATTACTAGGAAGACCATGGGTACATGCATAAAAAGTCGTGGGCGCGACGCTTCATCAATGTATCAAGTTTCCTACACCAACCGGAATCGCGAGATCAAAGGGGATGCTACTAAAGGAAGAATATATTATCAAATGAAGTAAAGTGTTGCGAGGAACAAGTAAACAAGCGAAAGAATATATCAAAGTATCGCAAAAGATGGCGAGGTGGCTAAGAAAGAAGAAGAATTTAGAGTTTATATGATAAGAGCAAAGGAAGGAAAAGGCATACCTAGCGAGACCTCGGGAGAAGAAAATGATCTCGCGAAAGAACCAAAAGGACCAACTCCTATGGGAGAACCGAAGGCTGGTTTACGTCGCGGCAGAACAAAACCAAATAAGTGAATATCGGAACTAAGGAAAACCCAAGATGCTAAAGATTGGAACTAACATGGGAGCGGATGAAGAGAAAAGAATCTCGATCTGTATGCGAGATTATAAAGACATCTTCGCGTGGGATATGGATGAAATGCACAGTATAGATCCGTCGAGTAGCTTTGTCACAAGTTATAAATTGATAAAAATGTGAAGCCATTTAAACAAAGAATTAGAAAGATAGCAAGAAGATATCACCCTCGATAGAAGAAGAACCGCAGAAGATGCTTTGGATGCAGGAATTATTAGACAAGCAAAATATCCTAATGGATAGCTTAATATGGTTATAGTTCCAAAGAAGAACAAGGGAATAAGGATTTGCATTGATTTCACCGATTTAAATAAAGCTTGCCCTAAAGACAGTTTTCCATTGCCGATATTCCACAACTAGTCGAATCGTCGGCCGTCGGGAATGAAAGAGTATCATCTCCGGACGGGTACAAAGGCTACAACTGATTCCTCTCGCCGAGGAAGATCAAGAGCATACCGCTTTCTTCGCTCCAAGAGGTTTATACCGCTATACTAAAATGCCGCTTTGGTCTCATGAAATGCCGGAGCAACGTATCAAAGGATGGTAGAAGAGGTATTCTGGTAATGGATACATAAAACACTAGAGGTATATGTAGATGACATCTTGGTAAAAGTAAGAAGGCGTAAGATCACGGCGAGACCAAAGAAATTTTTGAGCAAATGAGGCGTTTTAACATCAAAGTAAATCCCGAGAAAAATGTACCTTTGGAGTTGCGTGGAAGTTCTTGGGTTACATTGTATCAAAGGAAGGAATACATGTTGACCTGAAAAGTAAAAGCAGTTCGCGATATGCCGACACACCGCGACAAGAAAGGATGTTCAAAAGTGAATGGGTTGTTAGCATCACTAGGAAGGTTCATCTCATGTCATCTCGAGCAGTAAACACTTTTTCAATGCTCAAAAAGGATTAAATTTAAGTGGACTAGACGAATGTGAAAAGGCTTTACAAGGGGTCAAAGAGCATTTAATGGATATATCCATTATGTATGCGCAAACCAGGAGAGGAATTATTAATATACCTGCGACGACTTCGCATGCCTTAAGTGCGCTTTACTGCAACGGACTAGAGTAGAAAAACCAATCTATTATATCGAAAACTTTTAATGTCGCAGAAGAAATTATTCAAGATCGAAAATTAATCCCGCATTAGTTTATGCAACATTCAAGCTTCGATATATTTTCAAGCGCATACTATTAAAGTAGTAACGAAAATACCAATCAGTCGATGAAACACTCAAAAAGATCGGGGAGAGTTGAAAGATGGAATGCTCAAATAAGCCATTGTAAGCTCAAGTATGAGATATTATCCTCAACTAAGTCACAGTTGTTTGAGACTTTTTAGCAGAATTTCCCTTGGAAGAAGACGAAGCGATAGATGAGATGATGGATGTAGAAGAAGAGTATGGAGACCCAAAAGACTCCGCTAAGCTGAGCGGATAGGTGGGAAATATTAGTAGATGGATCATCAAATGGAGAAGGAAATGGAGTGGGAATTGTTATGATTTCGCCGTAAGGCAATAAATTAGCTTTCTCTTTTAGATTGGAGTTTGAATCCACGAATAATGAAACAGAGTATGAAGCTATAATACATGCTCTGCGACTTGCAATAGAAATGAAATTGGAGAATATAAGGATTACCGGTGATTCGCAACTAGCAATTCACCAAGTAACGAGAGAAATACACTACAAATAATCCATCTTTGAAAAAGTATAAGAAGCATGTCGAAGAATTGTCTGCACGAGATACCGAAAATAAAATGGAGGCACATATCAAGGAGAGATAATAGACTCATGCAGACGCTTTTGCCTTTATATCAAGTATGATGACACCGATGCGAGGAATATCAAAATACGTACGCCATCGGCGCCATCAATTAATAAAGAGGAAGGACAAGAAGCGAGATATAATGATGGTGGTAGATGAAATGCAATGTCGCGAGGAAGACCGGAGAGTAGAACTTCATGCGTACTTAATGAAAGGAGAGGTACCAAGAAATAGATTGGAAGCACACAAGTTAAAGAGTCGGGCAACAAATTATGAATTACGAGATGGCGTGCTTTATAGGCGATCTTTTGAGGGGCCTTCGCTTCCGATGTCTAACAAGGAAAGAAGGAGAAACCATATTGAAAATGCTGCATAGTGGGGATGCCGGAAATCATAGCGGCGGGAGATCTTTGGCATATAAGGCAAAGACGCAAAGGATATTATTGGCCATATATATGCATGAGGACGCGAGAGCAATATCCAGACAATGCCGAAGATTGTCAAAAACATGGGAAGAAGATACATGCACTGAGCACCGTTAAATTCTTCGAGAAGTGTGTGGCCTTTTGGAAAATGGGGTTTAGATATTGTGGGACCATTTTTACCGGGAAAGGGACAAAGAAGGTACTTAATTGTCGCAACGGACTATTTCACAAAATGGGCAAGAGGTGAAAGCGGTCCAAAGACATTCGCGATAAGGATGTTTTTACTTTCATATTTGAAAATATTATATGCAGATTTGGGATCCCACTGACAATTGGTATCGATAATGGAAAGATTTGAAGGGCAAAATATAGAGTTCTTTGCTTAATGCATTTCGAGATAAGATGTGGAAAATCAACTCCATTATATCCACAAGCTAATGGCCAAGCGGAGAGGCGACAAACAAAACAATTGCCGATATATTGAAGAAAAAGTTGGAAGGACACAATAGGGGATGGTGCGAACAAGTACCCAATGCAAGATGGGCTTATAATACAACTAGAAGAGAAGCCACAGGAATGTCCCCTTTTTGCTTAACTTACGGAGTTGAAGCAAGATCCCAACGAGGTCGTGATTCCGACAACCAAAAAAGAGGTTTGGGAGAAAAATCTTAGCGCAGGCAACATTCTAATCAAGTTGGATGAATTAGAAGAAAAACGAGAAAAGGCATTGCGACACATGGAGAATTATCAAATAAGGCGCTAGAGAATATAACAAGCGTGTAAAAATACGTGAGTTCCAACCAGAGACTTGGTGTTGCGAGAAACCCCAATATATCAACGTGAAAGTGGAGGCAAGTTGGCGAGAAAATGGGATGGACCTTATATCATCAAAGAGGTAGTTGGTACAGGGGCATATAGATTGATGGATCCCAAGGAAAAGATGTGGGACAAAATTGATAGACCATGGAATAGATTATATCTAAAGAAATATTACCCATAAAAATGGGAGAGGAAAAATAAATTAAGATGAAGTACTTCTACGCGAAATATTCGCGAAATTCAATAAAATGCAGAGAAAATCCGCGAAGATCTCGCGATAAGAATAACAAAGAGTCATGAATGGCTTAACAAAAATGAACGAAAAAAAAGAATGGGACGAACCTTTATGGCGTACACCCTAGTTCGCGAATAACATTTTAAGTAAGAGGCAAATGTAAGACCCAAAGTGCGTCATATAAGGGGGTATCTCTCGACATGGCTCGGGGGAAGGTTACACCGCTCCCGAAGCCCGAGTCATGAAAATTTGGGGCCCATGAAAGCCTATCCAGGAAGAGGTACCTTGGATTCCCAACTATATATATAAGGTTATACGGTTGGGCGACCGAGGGTCTCTTCCTAGGAGTCATGTATGCTCAAGGCGCCGAGGGTACACGGTTGAGCGGAGTGCTCCTGGATGGATGAACCTACCACCGCCATTCTTGGCAAGTCTTGGCATATGTTGCACCGGCCTCAAGAAAACTCCACTTAGGGTGCGTCTCGTAACCATAAACCCTATAGGTATAAGGGATAAGAGGTCACAAAACAATCGGGTTGTTGCAGACCGGATGGGAGGAGCTAGTCTTGTATGGCCGATGTTTCGCCTCCTTGAAGGGGCAAACGGGGAGATGATAAGGGCGATGCTCTCCATTAGGGGGAGTGTCAAAACAGACGAAATGTCATAAGGCTATGTTTTCGCAAGAGAATTTAGGCTTGTCATATTTGTGCAAATGATCCTCGCAGAGGCAATAATACTAACGCGAGGGTAAGGCGAGATCAACGGGTCTTTACACGACAAGGTGTACGGACGCCCTGCGATTTCGTCGCAAGACGGCAATGTCATGGGGCTTTATGTTCGCAAGGATATCTAGACTGTCATATTGTCGAAACTAAAACATCTCCGCAGAGGCAAAAATACTTGGAAAATGATAAGGCAAGATCAATGGGTCTTTACATGCAAGTGTAAAGACGTCCCGCGATTTTGTCGCGATGAAAGGTGGCAGGGAAGACCTCTAATTAGGGAGGTCCGACTTGGAAGACCACACAAAATGATAAGGCAAGGTCAATGGGACATTGCATGAAAATGTAAAGGCTACCGCGACCTTTTCGCAACAAGAAGAGATAAAATAAAGACTACCGAAAATGATAAGGCGAGAAAAGTAGATTTCTCCATTCATGGAGATACTGCGACCTCGTCGCAATATAAATTCGACATCGTTGAAGAATACATTTCAAAATAATGATGACCGAGTAAAGATCATTTCAGTAAAAATTATAGGCGAATAAACTTGTAGATTATAGTCATAGTTAAGAAGAAGAAAATAAGAGAATTATTCAACAAGGGATTTAATCTTTCAAAACAAAAAGAAAGTCGCAGCAAAAGTTATAAAGCAGTTAATTCTCTACATCAATTTTATCATCTTCACCAATACTTTTCTCGGCTTCAGCTTCGCCAGAGAATGGAATTTAAATCGAAATTTTTTCAAAGACAAGATTTTTATTGACAACTTCGGCATTGGTGACATCTTCGCCGCTTTCATAGTCATAATCACTATCAGGAGCATTAGGGACTTCATCGTCACTTACTTCCAAAGGAGCAACACACTAGTCCAGAAGGGGCTCTAAATCACGGATGAAGTCTGTTATAAAACATGATTTATCACGGTTTCTATCTGTTATTCGAACCGTTATTTATTTGGTGTGACTCTTTATAAATAACAAATAAAAAACGTTATTAAATATGACGAATAGAATTTGTGACTTTAAATCACACACATAATCTATTATTAAGTATCACGCTTATTATATGTAAAATAAAATAACGGTTGATATCTGCCATAAAAAAAGCATTTTCCTAAAAATAATACTATTAATTCAATCGAGGATCTTCCGTCATTTTTTGGCTACCGATTCAGACTTCTGTGTTCAGATTTTGTGAATTTGGCTACTAATTCAGATTTTTGTAATCAATCAGATTCAGATTTGATGCATCTGAAATTAATTTCAGTTCAACTGAATCTGGACATGAAACAAAGTTCTGAAAATGAAATAAAATTTTACTAATTTCCCAACAGAGGGTTTAAAAAGTAGAATCTCCCACTACAAATTGAAAGTATATCTAGCAACCCAAAGTCATACATTGAACATTAAAACTGAATTCAATCTTCTGTCACATGGCCATTTGTCACTCTAATTTGGCCACTTAATCATGTCACCTCTTCTTAAAACATCACCAAGTACTCCATTTCCATCTCCATTGCACTATACCTCATACACAACTTCGAAGACCATTTTAAGCCTCCTAAGCTCCTTCCTAGCTAGCTTCCTTGCCGGCTTGAGCATAAAACTGACGACCTCTTGAGCTACTTGTAGTAAAAGGAAGCTTTGTCACAACGCCAATGTTCCTACAAAAATATATTTTTGAAAAAGAGTGTAAGATTGAGAACAAAATGGAAGGAGATCAAGAGGTTACAGAAACTAGAATGCAAACAGTTCGCATTGAGCATATGTAAAAGTTGTACTACCTTTCTAAGGTAAAAGTGGCAGATCCATGGACTAAGTTGGGTCTAACAAGTTCAGAAAACCTAATATCCACAACATAAGGCATACCAAATAAAACTCAATTAGCATGGTATTTGATTTAAATACTAGCAGACACCTTATAGATTGTTGTCCTTACCTGAATGTGACTATAAGTAACAACTGCAACACAAAAGATCACTAGTAAAAGTTACCATAATGGGATCAATAGCCACCGCTTCAACATTTACTATCAGTACTAGTAATTTGCATCAAACAACGACAAGGAAATATTATTCAGTTAGCTTTGAGGCATATAACTATCCCGGAATCGAATAATATTAGCTCCCAGTTGTATATCTATGGTTTTACATGATGAAAGTCAAACTCACGACGCAACTAAGCAAGGGAAATTACCACAACTTTACATAAAGCAATAGCCTTCTAAGAAAACATACCTTGTTGATATATGGCTCCATCTGACCTAATAGCTCATAACCCTGCAGCCCAATCAACGATATATAGTCAGTAACGATATCTTAGGACAGATCCAAACAATTATCTAGGAATGCCATGTCAAACCAAACTGTTTCACAACATATTATTTTACATAGCTCTGCCTCACAACATACTGCTGTGAAAAAGGAAGAGAGAGAGAGAGAGAGAGAGAGAGAGAGAGAGAGAGAGAGAGAGAGAGAGAGAGAGAGAGAGAGAGAGAGAGAGAGAGAGAGAGAGAGAGAGAGAGAGAGAGAGAGAGAGAGAGAGAGAGAGAGAGAGAGAGAGAGAGAGAGAGAGAGAGAGAGAGAGAGAGAGAGAGAGAGAGAGAGAGAGAGAGAGAGAGAGAGAGAGAGAGAGAGAGAGAGAGAGAGAGAGAGAGAGAGAGAGAGAGAGAGAGAGAGAGAGAGAGAGAGAGAGAGAGAGAGAGAGAGAGAGAGAGAGAGAGAGAGAGGAGAGAGAGAGAGAGAGAGAGAGAGAGAGAGAGAGAGAGAGAGAGAGAGAGAGAGAGAGAGAGAGAGAGAGAGAGAGAGAGAGAGAGAGAGAGAGAGAGGAAAACCAAAGGCACTAAAGTTGGTTGGTTTTTTATACCTCAAAAGGTGAATCATGCAAGGGTCGGGTACAATTCCAAGAAAATTACATGGTTAGTACATCACTGATTGTAAAACGTTGTATACTTGACAAATTCAAAAGTGTGCTAGGAAAGTTCTGTCAAGTGATGATGCAACAAAGAGCTTAACCGGTTGAGAACGAGAAAACAAGCACTTGAATCGAGAGTTCACTATCGAACATTATTTCCCAACCTCGAGTTTATTCTAGAAAGGATCTCAGTTTCTCAACTCTTCAAAATTTCTGTCTGAAACTTGCCTGCAAAGCATTGAAAAGCATATATAGTATGTCAAATTGCAAGATTGAACTGATAGTTGAAGTATTTTCACCATGTGAAAACAGAAGGAAAGCAGGACAACGTAATGCAATAAAACTGTCAACTTACCTGCCATGGAAAGAAAAATCCCATCAATGACCTTGCCATGTTCTGCCAAGATAACAAAATGAAAAGGCAAAAGATAGAATTAAGTAGACAATCCATGGTGGAAACTTGGGTTATATTTAATAGGACTATAGGAAGTGAAATCAAGGGGAAAATGAAGCACCATATACTATTTATAGTCGATAAAGTAACACAAATGCTTATTATGTTAAACTATTTCGTAGATTATATATTGTAGATGCCAATATGAGCAGGTTTTTAGCACATCAATAGAGTAACACCTATAGTTGGTTTCAAAGCCAGAGATATGTAAAATATTATACCCTGGTTCACAACATATTATTTTACATGATTTGATTTGATCCTTGGAACAAGATCTGTACCAAACTCTCCACCATTTTTCAATCAAAATTCCACTACTACTACTGACTAGAATTAAACCCATAAATTGACCTTAAGCATTTTACTCATATAGTAATTCATTTACAAAACTCATATATAATCAACAAATACACAAAACAATAGTCACCGTTCAATTAGTAATGCTAGCTGAAAAACAGATCAAACCCATTTACAATTCCTCAGTAATTGAATAAACGGTTACCTCATCGTTTCCATTAGGTTGTTTCTGAATCCAATTAATATTCCTACAAAGAAAAAAAAACAAAGATCAACCTACATTTAAAAATCTAGGGTTTTAAAATTCAAAACCAAATCTGATGGAAGAGACATGTGGAAGTTGGATTAATCGAAATTTCTTGTTTCGATCTTGACCTGGTGATAGGATTAAAGAAGACTCATGAGATAATATGAACATCTTCATTAACGAAATCCACCAAATAAAAACTTGTTTTGCATAAAAGAATGAGTACTGCAACAAGTAGCCAAAACTGCAACAAGTCGAATGAGAAAGATGAAGATCGAGTTATGATTGGGAACAAAATTTTAAGAGAAAGAGAGATCGAGTTTGGCTGTAAGGTTCTGGCCGTGAGCTAGAGAGAAAGGAAATGATGGAAGAGCCGACTGCGAGATAACTAGGGTTTATTTTGTTTGTTATGGGAGAGAGGGAGATACTAATCATAGCCGAACTCGGGTATGACCGTAGTAGAACGAGAGTGAACGAGAGTTAAGATGGAAACATGGCATTATAGGTGGCTAGCCACTTCTGGGTACGCCGTAGAAGACTAGAGGTGGGTGTAAAAAAACCTAATATATATGTCGGACTCATTGTGTCACTTACGGGTTCATTATTAAATCACACACCTAGCAAAATATCACGTTCGAAAATAACAGTTTATTTATGTAAAATGATGGAACCCACTATTTTCATGTTATATGACGGAATTTGTTTGTGAAACATTATTCACGTAATTAATCTGTTATTTAAAAGCGTGATTAATACCCCTTTCTGGACTAGTGACATGTATAGGATCAAGAGACTTAGACAGTAAAATCTCATTCACGAGGACTTCAGCTTTGAGGGGGAATTGATGGGGCGCCTTTTGGCCAGGTTTTGTCTATGTCTTTCTGATCAGACATGTAATCAAATCTCGTTCCGATCGAGAACGAGCGAGGGAAGAAGCGAGTAATCCATTTTCTTTGCGAATTTTGGAATAATCCGATTTGAGAGTAGAAACTTGACGGTGCGAAGCTTCTTCTAACGCATAATAAATACGAAGAAAAGATTAAAAGAGATCCTTACAACGAGGATCCTTGGAACTTTCGGAATAATTAAAGATTTGTGAAATAAATGAATTAAGGTAGTCAAATAATTTGACTACCTTCCTTTTGAAAGTAAGTTGTTGAATTAAAGCGCGAAGTTATTCCCCATACAGTCCATGGCATCATCAAATGAGTCTCCAACTAAACCTTTCCAATCGAGATCGCAATTTCTTTTCATTAGAAACAAGTATGGAATTTTTCGGTGGCGAGAGTAGAGTTGGATTTTCTAATTTGGTGCATTGTTCTGGAATTGCTTCGCTTTTACACTCAAAGTTATTCTACCTTGAATAAGTTTATCTCTCTCGTGGAATTCTCTTCAAGTTGATTTTTTCAAAGTATGAATGGCTTTGTTCTTGTTCTTCGTGATAATTTTTGACAAGCATCATACTGCTGCGAGTAGATCGCCACCTTATTCAACGGAGAACGTTTCTCTTGTGAAGAGTTCGATTCTCATCGATAAAGTTTCCAACTCCAATTAGTTTTAGTCAAAGAATAAAGAGGCGAGATAAGTCATTACTTAATGAGTCTTGCTTTTGCGATAAATCAAAATTCTCTTTAGACAAGTTATTTATTTGATCATTGCATAGGTATGAAGATTATCTAAGAGATTATCTTTGCTCCATCCAAGCATCTCTTTCAACTCGAACTTCTTCAACGATAGACTCGTCGATATATCTCCATTATTCGTTTCGGTTTAATACTTGGAGGACGAGCAAGGGTTTGAGTTGTAAAAAAAAAAAAAAAAAAAAAAAAAAAAAAAAGGGTTTGGGACGGCGAGAGCATACCTTTTTAATTCTTCATTCTTCTTGCGAAGATTATCTTAATCTAGTGAGATACCTTGAAATTTTGATTTTCAAGGTGGAGATTATTGCACTTCACAGCCATAACTTGGAGATCATCCTTGACTTATTAACCTCTTGAACTAAAGATGCTTGAGATCCTCTCGAGACAAGATGCTTACTTATAATCTATGGACATTGACGGATGAGGATCGGTAGAAGCCTTTTTGGCATCATTCACGAGATCGAAAAGGACCTTAAGGCCACATCTATCCCCTCCAAATTTTCTCGGTTAGAGGAATTTGTTCAAACAAAGAAGACGAGTTGTCCTTTGTCAAAGGAACCTCATGAGAAGAGGAGGTTTCGGGGAGAGAAGTGATTGGAGAAATAAGCGGGGACATTGATAGCGAGGAGGAGGTATAAGATCGTTTGTAGTAGGACGATTATAAGGAACTTGGTCTATGAGGAGTTGAGGTATAGAAATATTGTCGCTAGTAATGTTACCCAGAGGAAAGAGGCACAAAAATTATCTTGCGATGATTTCGCGGGGAGGAGAAGGCGTGAATGAAGGAAATGGAACGTCGGGGTAACGCGAGGGTTTAGAGTAAGCGAGACCTTTTGGGAGTATGACAGTAGTTTATCATCCTGCGAATGACAAATTAAATAAGAAACAGAGGCAACAATGCATTGTTAATAAAAACAAATGTTTCTTAAATACCTTGTCACTCATGGTATTATTTTGTAGCCATAGATTTTGCTCGCGAAGAGGACTTTGGTTGCGTGAGGAGGATTCTTGTTGCGAAGTAGATTTCGGTGGCGAGCCCCGAAGAAAGAAGAGGGTCCTTCACGGTAAATTTAGTTACGGGTTGGTTCTTGCTAAACAACAATGGCGAAGAACTACAAAGTTAATCATACCGTGTGATTTCAACAAGAAAAGCTAATCTCAAATTTAATCAACCACAAAATCAGCGAGATATGGCAAAATTAACAAACACAGACGCCATGAGAGTAACAAGCGGAAGGGAATAGCTAAAGTGGTGAAGAAGACGGTAAGAGACAACAATAGGCAAACACTTGCGAGAACGATGAAGAAGAAGAACACTTGCGGGACGGTGAAGAAGATGAAAAGGAAAAGGAAAATTCTTCATAGGGATGCTCCTATAAATAGATGGGAAAAAATGTTATGACGGATAACATTAAATGCACCCTTGCAAAAGAGGTAAATATAGACACGTGTAAACGGTCACTACTAAATCCAAGGAAACCGAGACGAAAAGAACTTTAGTAAAATCCAAATATACAACGTATTTCCTAATAGGCGAGAAGAGATGGCGAAATTGATTATTTTACGTAATTAATGAGGCAAGAAATGATACTTTATATATATTACAAAAGAAGCTTCTAACTTCGCAAAAGAATAAAGGCAATACATTACTTTTCAAGTCAGTATTCTTCCGCTCGTTCCTTCATCAACAAAGATCAAAGATTACTACACACATGATTTTGCTTAAAGATCGCTCTTCAAGCAATATTCAAGGAAAAAGAGGCAAGATGTAGGATCATAATATCGCAACGCACAAGGCCCGCGGGATTAATAAGCAAACGGTGTCGCGAGGCGGTCGCAGAGATAGCTAAAATAAACGGCCCTTTGATGAATAACGGCAAACAAAACAATTGGAAGACATGAAACACAGCGAGGTAAGAAGTGTCGCGAGAATGAATATTTGCGCGTTTGCGACACTTCGCGAGACATTCCGAAAATAAAGGATAGCTTGGGTTTGTCGTCCACTACGTATTACCCTATATAAAGGGCGAGTAAACTTTGTTGTAAGAGATCTTTTTGAATGGTGAAGCAAGTCATTAGAGAAAGTTTAAGAGCGCTTTAATTTCTAAGTGTAATTCTATTGTACGTATGAAACATTTATGGAATCGATTAATAAATATTCTTGACCATCCGCACTGGATTGAATAAGCAAAACCTGAGTAAGGTGAAAATTTCCGCAACTACAAAGTTGTTAATGCCAGAAACCAAGCCGCCGATATCACCCGCTTAAGCAATGCTAAAACCGTCGACATCGCGCACTACGGCGTAATGTCAACCGTCAGACATCGCGCACCATGGCAGAGAATGCTAAACTAAGTCGTGACATCGGCGTATACCACATGGTCAACCAAGCCGGAGAATGGCTCATGGCAAAGAATGCTAAACCAAGCCGACATCGTATAATCACTGCCAAAATAATGCTAAACCAAGTTTACACTCTGCGACTATGCACACACGCCAACCTAAGCCATGAGTACTTAGCCCACGCCAACAGGTAGAAGCGCCTTCAGGTTTGCAAGACTTGCAACTAGGTCGAAGATAATGCACAGTTACTGGTACATGCCAACACGTGGCCGCAAGCCATATTTGCTGCCATGCCTTGGCTCACGCCCAACATAGCGCCCTAGGTTTGCAAGATCTAAACTAGGTCAACATGGCCGCACGTGCCATTGGCATGCCAACACGTGTCGTAAGCCAGGTCTAAGCCACGCGCCTGGTCCACGCCAACATAGCTACTCCTAGGCTTCAGACTGTGTCTAGGGTCAACATGGCTGACATGCCAATACACATGCTAACATGTGCCAATAGTTGAGTATTTCACGCCAGGCTTATCACGCCCAAATATAGGGCCTTTTGGTCACCAGGTGTAAGATCATAACTAGGGTCAATATACCGTATACATTGGTGATGATACAACACAATGTGAAGTTATATTTGGGTCATGCCTCTTTTTTTTAGTTTAGTTTCAACATATAATTGTATAGGTTTGCAAGATTTGCAACTAGGTCAATATGGCTGGCAGTGCTACTCGGCAGACACAACATTGTGTAAGGCTGTGTGAAGCTACTATTTCTAAGCCGATATGCCTTTGGCCCACGCCCAAACATAAGCGCCTAGGTTTGCAAGAGGCAGCTTTGCAACTAGGGTCGACATGGTCAACGCGTGCCGTTGCGCATGTACTAGCACGTGTCACTGCAAGCCATGCTCCAAGCCGTACAGGCCAATTGGCGCCGCGACATGGTCGCGTACTTAGGTGGACAGATTAACACGACTTGGCTGAAGCAATGGCCGCACGTGCCATTGGAACATGCTGACATGCAGCGATGACCAGACTTCAAGCCGCATGCATGCCTTTGGTCCACGCCCGACCTGCGCGCCCTAGGGTTTGGTGGAAAGACTTGCTGCTAGGTCGACTCATGGCACACATGCCAACACGTGCCACATGCCATACTTAGGCGCATCATGCCTGTGGCTCACGCTCAAACATAGCGCCCTCAGGTCTGCAAGACTCAGACGCAGGTCGACGACAATGGCGCCGTGCCATTCAGCCGCATGTGCGCCAGCACGACCGTGCCAAGCCTTACTTCAGCTAATCGCGCCTTTGGCCCACGCCAAACATAGCTGCTCACTAGGCGCTGCAAGACTTGCAACTAGGTCAATGACAATGGCGCACGTGCCATTGGCACAGGCGCGACCACGTGTGCGGCGAAGCCGTACTTCGCCGCGCAAGGCCTTTGGCCCACGCCCGAGCATAGCCCTAGGCTGCAAGACTTGCGACTGAGGTCGACATGGCCGCACATGCCATTGGCACAGTGCCAGGCACATGCGGCCCAGTGGCCCAACTGTACCAACTGATCTGTGACCCACCACCGCTGAGGCATTACTTTATAGCAAAGCAAAGTCACACATATACCTGGTAGCCTAACTTGCAAGCCGTGCAACCTACCACCATAGGCGTTAAGCACATGCCAATGCACACACACTGGTAACCTAACTTGCAAACCGTGCAACTCTACTCACCAAGGCATTACGCACATTACGCGACGGAACATTCTCCACATACGCCACTAGCGAGCCTCGGCATTTCCACTTACGCCTTTCAGTTGCAACCTCCGTGACAAGGGCATTCCGCATGCCAACGGTGACATGGCACATACAGCCACCAGCAGCAATGCCTTGCACTACAAGGTGCAACCAACACTCGAGATCATTGCCACACACCTGGCGGGGATGCTTTCGGGGTTTTTGGTTTGGCGGTCACACCGGCATGCGGCTCCCGCTCTACTGTCAGCGGTGGTATACAGAAGAGTGCTGGTCAGTTATTAGAGATGAGGAAAGAATGTTGAAAAACGTTTTCGCCCATTAAAAATCCATGCTGTTACTGCCTCCTCCAACTATTCCACCATTTACTCTCTTCCTTCATGAGAGCCGGTGGTGCACGTTTCAATCTCGACTTGCATAAATAGACCTTGACCTATTTCCACGCGTACAAGCAATGTCCTCAGGCCAGGAGAAGATATCTTACACTTACGATCTCAGAAAGGCGACTTGCAAGCTCTCCCAAAAGCTTTTGCACCCTCTGACCAGCCTCCGGCTTTCACTGCTCGCACATGTCGCAGATACTACGCTCCTCAACACCTTTCTCCGCCTCCCTCCCCAAACCAACCCTTCTCCTCCACTCTGTGACTGGCAAGGTGCGGAATCGACCATTTCGTTGGTTTTAAGTGGGACTTGATGTACGGATTGAGCTTCTCGAATCTATAAAGTGATCCCGTGCCTTTGACATTTGTTTGGGGCCTAGACCAGTTTCAGCCCACTCACTTCATCACGAATTCGGGATAAACGATTTTCACCGTACAAACAATTGGCGACTACGGCGGGAGGATTGGTCTACTTCCGGCCACGATGTCGGGACCGGCCGAGTCTGGCTCTTCGACCGGATGTCAAAGATGGTGGGGAAGGCGACTCAATCCAGCCGCAAGCCTGCAATGAGCAACCCGGTTACTGGTTGATGCCACTGCAGGCGTGGGACTTGCGAGAAGATCTTGCAACTAAGTCTGACTGTCAGCCCGACTCAGGCACTTGATTCCAAATAATGTTGTCAAACGCTACACTTGAAAAGCGGGGACTCGTTAAAGATGCTACCGGCACTGGGGACTTGACTCGGTCAGGCTGTTTGCCAGGACAACCGGTTATCGGTTGATTAAAACTATACCAGAAAATTTGGAGACTCGCTAAATACGCTACAGCACTGGGGACTAATCACGAATGCTACCCGGCCAAGGCCGCCTTTACACGGAGAGGGGTGTTACAAAACCTATGAAGTGAGTAAATTTAGATCGCATAAGATATCGATCTATTTCTAGGTCCTTAGTAAAATCCTAGTTATACTCTCGAGGTCTTGTGCCTATTGCTAGCACACACTTTCATAAAGCAATATTCCTTTCCTTAAAATATAAACTGAGTCATTTTATCAAAACCATTCATCCTAAATAATCCAGTATCCTCAAAAGCTAACATTTATCCTAACTCAAGAAACTCCGTGGAGGACAAAAACCATAAACCAGCGCTTTGTTTGCCTTTCAAAAAAAAAAAAATTCACCTACCGTACATACCTACTTTGCACAATAACAATTACACCATCACTTTATTAGGTAGCCCCGTTACTACGGTGACATTTGAAGAATTATTTATGATGAAGTATTTCTGAGTTTATAAAAAGGTATACCTATGCATTCACGGTTTACACTATTGACACAAAACAATAAAACAAATTGAAAGAGAAACATTTGAGTACATAGATTGAGATATGCTTGCCCACTTTATCCACCGCTCTAGCTAACACCATGACGTGATATGAGATACGAGGTAAGGGGAGCCAACCCATTTCTAAGCATAACACTTTTTTGAATTTGAATAGGGAAAGTTTCTGTTTGAGCTACGGTATGGAAGAGGGCAACCGTGGGGCCGAGGGAACAAGTCAAGCCCGCCAGCACGGCCGTGCCAAGCCAATGGTCCACACCCCGTACAAGGAAATCCAAGCAGATCCCACCAAGTGGCGCCCATTCCAGACGATCCGGGCGCTCAGGGCCCAGCATTTCCCGGATGCGCTTACGATGCGCCTGCGCACGCGCATGCCGCGCTGCTGTGCCGTAAGCGTTTCCAGTAAGCGCTTGCGGACGCGCGCTTACCGAGCACACATGCCGCACGCGCATGCTCGGCCTTGCAACGACACACTCATGTGCCTAACAGATCGCATCCTTCCAGCAGCTAACATCTTGCGCCCTTCCGGCACCATCCTCTCCCTTCGAAACAACGCCATGGCTCCAGACTCCGTGATCAAAACGCGTGTCATCTCTGCACGATACACTACGATCACCGGAACCAGAGCTACCACTACCCCAACGGTTCTTCAAGCATGGCAGCTCAACCGTCACGGAGACGCTACTCCACCATCGGGGCAAGATACTCGGAAGATCCGGAAGAAGCGGAGCCTCCTTGTAGTGTCGTTGATTTGATGAAAGGACAAAAGATACTTCGACGGGACGCGTTTATAGATGGAAGAGGCTCGCGTTGCTCTTGAGCGACCGATAGAAGAGGATAAGCAATCCATTTCGTCACACGGGGATCGAAAGACTTCTCCAAAATTGAAAGCAAGGGAATCAACAACTCTCTGAGTTCACGGAGACCCTTCCCTCGTCAGCACCCAGCACAATGGGAACCGCCTACAAAGTCATACAGTCTGTGATGAAGCTTAGTTGTGTGAGATTCTATGTTTCTAGGCGTAGAAAATCAAGACATATTGCACCCTCAATCAAAATTTCAGCCAGGGAAAGCGGAGCGTTTCCATCCCGAAGCCAAATTCCCAAACCCCAACCTCTCTCATAGGAAGCAAGTGATAGATGGAACCAGGGACTCTAACCTCTGTTCTCTTGGCGTCTAGATTGTGAAGCGTGACGCGGTCTCCACTTCAAAAATGGTCCGTCGAGGCTCCAGAGTTGCAATACGTTGTTTTCAACGTTCTCCGTATGCAGCTCCGCATCAACGCGTTCTCTCAGTAGCTACACATCAACGTTCTCTCGTAAGTAGCTACACATCAGCGTTCTCCAGCAGCGCCTGCATCAACGTTAGCCAGCGCCACTCCCTTCCTACAAAGGGTCATGCCGCCACACTCCCCAACCGAGCTTCACCGCAGTAGGCAATTACTACAAGGATGGAAACACGTAAACCATACTTGAGGACGGAAGATATACATGGGATCCCTTCAGCATCAAAGCTACGAAGAATGAGTCCACCAAAAATTCGTACCCACGACGAAGGTCCTCTACTCTTCAAGGGTGCGGCGCAAGAACATCATCACCTCTCTGCGTATAGAAGACGCCTTCAACACTTTACGAGGCCGCGGTGAGGATCCCGAGCACCGCACTATCCGAGAATATGTCATCATGTAATTTCCGAGCATCCCAGAGTGTCACATCCGAGAAGAGTACGATAGGCTTATATCAAATCCTCGTGGAGGAGGGATCTCAAGGCGATACAATGAAAGTAGGTCATGCATGGAGACTACCAGCGTAAGATGCTTTCATCCCCTCAACCAGGTTAATGCCAGTTCAACATCATCACCATCGAGGTTTACAGCCAGAATTTTCTCATGAATCCGTACATGTGCAATTAAAACTCCAAAAAGCACGCGAGAAGGTTACATTCACGTATTTCCCCCATACATTCCATCATATCAAACTGAAGTATGACCAGGACTTCTGTTGTAGATGTCCAGCCCGAAGATAGATCCCTAAATCAGCGTCCTCCAAGTCTGCGGCGGTCAACAAGGCCGGATTCGAAGGAAGTGGGAACGACTGGAGGTCATCCTCGTTATAACATCGACGCATGCTCCAGCGTGGATATCTCCGCACAAAGGGAAATTTTCATTTATACAACAAGCGGCCCGGTAAAGATGCGAGAAAGTCCGCGAAGAAGAAAATATCCGAGAGAAATTCAACAAGAAGAACCTTTCTCAAAAGGAGATGATGCGATTGCGTTGGGTATGAATACTTTAACTTAAAAAGGAAAGTAAGCAATGAGGGACATAACGCTTCCTGCATTTTTGGCATGGACGATGCCCATAATTGAGCCGCGCGTGAAGGAAAGGCAAAATAAGGAAACTATGCTATCTGAAGAAACTCCCTCCTTATTTACATCGTTCACGCCGGCAAGCACGCTACAGTTCCACACCTTGCGCTGGTCCCACCTAGTAGCACTCTTCGGTTTCCCAAGTCGCGCACGCGAGCACGCATGACTTCCACATTAGCGTCGGTCCCACCTCTAGCACACTCAGCTTCCTAAGTCGCGCTGCAAGCACGCCACGCTTCCACATTGCGCGGTCCCACCCGGCTAGCACACTCGATTTCCCAAGTCGCGCCTGCTAAGCACGCACAACTTCCACATTGCCCCGGTCCCAGCAAATTAGCACACTCGGTTCCTAAGTCGCGCCTGCAAGCACGCCACGTGCCTTCAAATTGCTGCGGTCCCACTCAGCCTAGCACACTCGGTTTCCCAAGTCGCGCTGCAAGCACGCACAGCTTCCACATTGCGTTGGTCCCACCAGCATTAGCACACTCGGTTTCCCAAGTCGCGCTCGCCAAGCTACGCTACAGCCTTCCACATTGCGCTGGGTCCCACCAAGCTAGCACCTCGGTTTCCCAACTCACGCCAACTTCACAACGTCGCCCAAGTTGCACCGGCCCCACTAATTGTGCCAGCCTCCCGATTTGTGCAAAACTACCAGAGGCAAGGATTCCAAATCCTATTTATAAAAGGTCAGACAAGCCTCCTCAATCTAGAAACCATGGTCTGAACTTTATAACCACATCATATTCTTCCTGTGTATGGAACTTAACAAGATAAGATTCGTCTTCCTCTTTTTTAATGAAGATATCTTTGCTCTTTGGCCAAAGATTCTTCAATTCTTTATCTAGGTCACTAAATGAGAATTTTCTATCTGAGTAAACATTTCCCAGAAAACTATATTTGAACTGCAGTGCACCTTGAAGTAAATCTTGGATGATATATTTGGTTCTTTTAACGCTCTCAATCATCCACTATCAAGTAGATGCCATTTTGTTTTGGACTTGAATAAGTTACGAGTCCATTGTAAACTCAAAAGCGGAAACAGAGACAAATATTTTGGAGAAGATAACGAGGAAGCAAATCTTTAAAAATAAAACCACGCCACTTTTTCCATCGGTGAATGTCATACACCTGTTGAAAATCCTCTGTAACACCATATTCAAGAACTCGTAACTAGCCAGTAATAGAATAATCAACGCGTGCAATGAGTGAATCAAAAGTACCGCCATGTCTACAGGAATCATCTGATTGCTATTAAAAAAGGCAAAACCACTCCAATTCCAAGCAACCCTCCTGCACTGAGCCAGACCTAGTGATGAAAAGAAAGGAAAACCATATCAAACAATTTTATCTGTATATAGATTGCAAATAAAGAAAGAAATTAAAAAAAAAAAAAAGATCAAATTGCACAATAACATAGAATAATCGATCAAATACTGATATTTGGTCAACATGTATTCAATCAAGTGTACTATGAGGTAAGCTCACTAAAACCTTCGTACAGGTCTGCCATTACTTGTTCACGTTATAGTATTTTCTTTGTCCCGGCCGGGAGGTTTTGGCTCTGGTACTATCCCCCTCCACCTTTTATATTTTCGTCTGTTTATCTCAATAAAGTTGATCAATTTGAGCTTTTGCGAGAAAAACATTTATCCGCCTAGCTTGACATGAATTGATTTGACATAAATTATAACCACTCCATGAGAGGTGAAAAATAAGCAAGAGACGGAAGTGGTTAGCGAAGTGGTTGCGATGCAGAGGATTTTGCTGTTTCTTTTGTTCTTCGGGGTTACAGCAGTTGGACTCTTGTCCTTGACTTGACTTTCTCTTCGTAAATTCGATGGTTTTGCAAGCATAGTGACTCCCTTTCGCTTATTCGATATATATAATTCTTTTTTATTGGTCAAAAAAAAAAAAACACACAAAATTAGTTAAAAAGACCAAAATCAATAATTCCTGGGTGAAAAAGACATTTAGATTTTGATACTGTTTAAATGGGATAAAAAATAAAAATAGTCGAGGATGCAATCAGTTTATCCCCGCCATTTTCAAATTTTTTTTCTTATTTTAATTTACATCGTGATGCATCCCGGTTCCATCCTCGCTATTTTTTTATTATAAGTTTAGCCGGGATGAATCCAGTTTCATCCTTTGCCTCATTTTTTGTCCATTTCACCCATAATAATTTTATCACCCATTTGAATCATGTTTTAATTTTTTTTTGGACAAATGACCCATTTTCCGAAAAAAAAAAAGGATTCAATTTTTTTTTTCAAACTTTATATCATGCCAAATGTAGGCATTTTTGAGAACATGTGTGGTAAAAACCTGATGAATTCAAAGAGATAGAAACAACTATGTCGTATGAGTATATATATAGGCCTTGTGTTCCTTCTGAATTGGTGTTACAATGGAACTATATTCCGGCATTACAAATTGGAAACCGAAATTTTCATACATTATTCTTTGATTCTACAGAAAATAAATGAAAGAATAATTGAATTGTAATATCTTTACAAAAAAGTAACTACGTCGTTTGCATGGTCAACAAAATTGCCTAAAATAAAACCAATTAACATACGGTGGAGCAGTGGGATTGCTGGTGGTGTTGATAGTGCATCGGCAGAGAGGGCATGAGTTATAACGAGAGAGCCAAGCGGAAATACAATCGGCATGGTATACATGGTTACACGGTGTCTTTTTACCTTCTCCATGGCGACCTTCGGTTCCATTATGCTCATGATGTTCTTCCATACATATGGTACACACCGTATCAGCCATTGGAACCGTGGGCATTCTTGTTACTACCGCTAGTATAGATGATGATGACGAAGTGGAGGAATCCGATGTAGTCGAGAGATTCTCATGATCATTCCTTGTTGATGATTCCATATCTAAAAGAGTAGGCAAAGTTAGTGAAAAATCGAGCTCGGGACAAAATTGGTTATCCGATGGCAATGGATAAACAGCCATTGAGAGATAGAGAAAGGGGTTAATTGATCGGAGATAAGAGAATGCTCAAATTGTGAAGCTAATTTTATAGTTGAGAGGGAGATTTGGAAACGTGTTAAGAGCGAGTGATGATTGGTGCATAGACGTCATAGCCGACTGCGAAGAATCGTTGAATTTCTGCTCTGGCAATAGCTGGGAAATCTAAGGAGAAAGAGAGAGGACACTGCAGAATATAGTGCCATATACTAGAGCACAAAAAGGAGCTCAATATATTGTTATAATTTATGTGTTAGTTAGTGAATTATGCACGTTTGCTGGAAAGTGGCAAAATTAATTATTCAAAATTTGGTCGCAAATCGAGGATTTGGTGTTTGGTTTATACGGAGTTGTGATTAATAATTCTTGACCAATCGTAGATAAGTGGGAAGCCCTGTGGCTGCTGGATTCATAGTTAAAAAACTACAGTCACAGTTGAATAACTTTGGTGTCAGATTAATATGTCACTTGACTCCAAATAGGTCACGAAATTTCCCCCGGAATACTTCTAAGTTCGTATAGTACCACATCTAGAAAAATTCTGACAAGTCAACAACTCAAATTTAGCCTAGATGTACCTGTTGGGGTTCAGAGCCATCTACGTACTAATCTTGCGAAAACATATTAGCTAACAAGAAACACTTGATCTCTCGGATTGCTCCATGAACCTTACTATTATGATCTAGGATAAGAAGAAGAAAAAGAGAACCACATAGATACAAGCCATAAACAAAGCAACAAAAAGTAAAGTACTCATCAATTTAACGTGGTTCAACAATATACACAATGTGTGTAATATTGTCTACATCTACCAAACGGCTACGACCTCTTTATTCATTATAGAATCACCCAGAGAATTACACAAACTTGATTGAATAAATTAATCCATCACTCACCACAACGTGACCGAACACAAGAACTCTCCACAAGCACCCTAAGATCCAAAGTAGTGGCTTTACTAAAACGAGATAACGTTTACCACATTATCTACCATAACAAGATGATCTTCTCTGACTACTGACATAGATTTCATGGACGCCTTGACTCCAACACCCATAATCTAACTAAAGACACCACCAAGATGATCTTCTCAACAAGATGTCGTACCAACATCTCATATGAATACTACCCATAACGACATATCTTCCAACATCGATAAGTATCCCATAGCACCATAATGGTGTACTCCTTCCACCATTAGGTCTCTCATAACCACCACAATAGGTGGGATGAATCCCCTCACATCTCTACGAGATTTACATTGAGGATTCCATGACTAAAACACTTATCCTAGACCTCCTTATATAGGAGTCACAAACTTAGTTCCCAAGTATTAGCCTCCTTAGTTTAGGAAGCCATCTCCAAGCCCCAGGGAAAACCATGATTAATTTAGGTATTTTGTTAGGGTTCTAAAACTGAAACAACATATGAAATATAAGAACCTAAGATAAAAATCCTTTTATGTGGATTAGCCACCTTTCTTTGTATGTAAACAATAATAATCGAGTTTTGTATTCATTGAATGATTTAAACCTAGAAACAAACTATGAATATAGTGAACATAACTTGAACACTAAGCAAATACTAAATAAGGAAATGTATGTTAATTCCTAAAATAACTAAACTCTAAAATTGGTGTTAGTGTCCCAACATTTCCCTACCCCTTGAGACACAACTTGTCCTCGGTTGGATCATAAGACTAAACTAAAATATATCTAGCCAAAAAAATAAGTGCCACCCCCGGCATATCCGGCCCCTTGAAATGAAGAACTTGTCCTCAAGTTGATTCGTTGAACTTCTGTCGAATCGCCAACCAAGGAGGCTTCCACAATCTTGACAAGCAATGAATTAACCATACTCCGCACACCGCCAAGGCTTCCATAATCTTGATGTTTGACTCAGCATTTAAGGAACATTACGGTCTAGAAAATATGCTCACTGATTGCAATTTGTATGGCCAACTCTCGCACAAGAGTAAGAACCAGAATGCCCATAAATCTTATACCATATTTGTGCTTACGATGAAAAAGAAACCTTCCCATTACATGTAATGTGGATGTTGTTATCTTCCCATAAGTGTTTGTGGCTGTGTTCTCGGAACCATTGAAAACACTTCTGCATGTACCACATCCATATGATGGCGAAGATATATATGTAGCCGCCTCCATTTCAACTGTATGTAAGAGATATGTTAAAATACTCTCAATACTAATTTTTATTGACTTATTCACGAACGACCTTCTGCCTCATCACCATCTGTCGCCATTCTGTCAATTTCGATTGAATTCACAAACCGACAAACGTAATCCATAATACCCGCTATCCAAGTCCCAACTTAGGAATTTTCCCATCTAAAAATAGGAAGCGATAACTTGGATTTCTTAGTCTTTTGCGCATCCTCATTGAAACAAGAGAAAATCAGCCCGTGAACCCAGTATTCAGCGGCGTTGATACATACAGCGCATTCGAACATCGACATGAGATGGTAGAACTATAATATGGATGAGGATGGTAACGAGCAATTTCTTTTATAAATATATGCACATGCCAGCTGTAGGTGAACCATCAAATAACATAGCCTTGATATCTCCATTATTATAATTATTAATAGTGTCGTTGGAGCAATCTAACAAGTTTTAAAACACCACTAGGCAAACAAGCTCCCCTCGCTTGAAGTACCTGACAATCTACATGCATGCTAACTCACTCAATATTAATCCACTAAATACATCACCGCTAGCCATCATCTTGATTAAATCACCGTTCCATTGTTCCGTAGGCCTTTACTCATGATGCCGCAGACGATCTGAGCCCATATCATATTAGAGGGGGTAGTTAGTCGTAGTAGTATTTGAGCTTAATAACAAGTGTGTTTATCAGCCTGTAATGGTGGGATAAGATGTGACCACGTGGACTCGTAGTAGCCATTGGATGTAGGGATGGAAGCCTAGATTTGCAAACCTGAGTTCCAATGAAATGAACAAATTAATCGCCAGAATCTGTCTTTGGGCTTATTCTTCCGAATCGGCTTGACCTCACAACTGGCCGGAGCTATCCTCAATCGATCCATCGACCTGCACGCCAACGCAAGGTGACAATTGGTATCATCGTTCTTTAATCGCACACGCCGATCTTCGCATGATAAGAGTTTAATCAGTGGATGATTTGATTTAATCAATTGGTTGTATGACAATTTATAAACCAAGCACATTCCCAACCTTGGCACACCTCGCATGCTGAAGTCATCAAATAAGAAAGAAACAGCTTGAAACCAGTTATAGCTGCATTGCATTCGGAGAAATTTCAATTAGAAGGTTCAGAACTGAGATTCAACTGAGAGTCACCTATTAACTGAATTCTTCAACCTAGAGAAATGATTAGAGTTGCAGACTTCGGTTCATCCAAAATGTCACCGACATCCCACTGATGAATTAAGACCCTTTCATCACCTGGAATAACACATCTCATCACAACTTGAGGCCTGTAAAGCATGATGATGCTCACGCAGAGAATCACAAAAAATTGAAGAGGTCACATAAGATCCCTTTTGAAACAGAGAGTTGCAATCAACCAATACTACGAGTTAATTGCAGACTCTTACCTCTTCTTTGACTTACCAATCATTATTCATCTATGGTAGAAGATGTTCGCCAGGGTTCTTTGGTCGCCAAGTGATATTATATTGGGTCCAACGAACCCAGCATCGAAAATTTGGATGTCATGTGGAACTGAACAAGAGCCGATCAAAGTGTCGATACCGCTTGACCAGCAGTGCATTGGGTGGCTCGGTATCCATTTGGACAAATGATGGTTAGTATAATTTTTAATGAGATTGTAACCAGATGCGTTGCGCCAGAGTGATTATCAAATAAACATATCCTGGTTTAAAATCCCCTCTTACTCTGGCTTCCGCCTTCCGGATGTCTGATCTGGGTAGTGGTCGGACACCTGCAGCATGTATCCTCGTGGAAGCAGGCTGCCCAAGCTTGGCCGACTACCTCATTTTCTTTGCAGTCAAGTTTTCATGTCGTGAAGGCACCTGATCATGGCTGACTTGACACAAAAATCATCTTTAAGATGGCTGCATAAAACCACAGAAATTGAACTTGCATTATTATCCAAATGAACCCAAATGCTTTGTAATATGTCAAATTATATATGTTTCTTACATAGATTGGGCTAAGTGAAAACAGAAAAACAAGGTTTCCATATGATTTTGCAACACCTAAAGTGAAATGGTGGAACACTTTCTTACATTAAATAAACCATCAAAAAGCGATTTGACTTTTGGTAAAGAGAGGAATTGAAATATGGGAACGTATTCTGCCACATGATGATTACGAATGTCTACTTCGTCATGACCACTTCTTGTCCGCTTGTTTCAGCTGCCTGAGCATCAATTCCTGGCCAATGGCTGTTATAGTAATGTGGAACTTCATGCTTTTGATCCTGACTTGCTCTGGGTACCAAATTTAATCAGTTAAGTACCTCGCTTTTGTGTTTACTGATCCTATGCAGATATGGTGTTGATGTAAGCTACTTAAAATTTCACATGGAGATAAGTGTTTGCAGGCCTTATCACATTGCTACAACTGACATAAGTTTGGAGATTTAGAAGGCACATAATTTTTTTGTCAAGTACCGATAAATCCGTTTGGCAGAGGCACTCGAGTTCGAGAAATATGATGACTTATTCTTGCAACTCATTTGCACGGATAGGACAAAGGTGATACTAGAAAACTGAATATTGAATGTCGACGGGAATAGACTTGTGCTTTCGTATTCTTTTCTAGAAAGTCCGATTTTTCCTTGGTGTTTTTCTTCCGATTTCCGCAAGTGTGATACAATTTTATCTCTTGAGAATATGTTCCTTCTTGAATTTTCCATTGCTTACATCTAAGGTCTGTGGTAGTCTTATGGTTCAAGAAGTTATTATGACAACTCTTCATTATTGGATTTATCGACACAAGCCTTGCTGTACTCACTACCTTCCATCTAGTTGCAATCCTGTGATGAGTATATATAGTTCTCTTTTGACTCGAAATTACTTCCTGGTTACATTTAATTCTGATGTTTGTTATCTAAAGGGACCGAGGGTTATTCCTGGATAATTCTAGCGAAGAACAAAGGGGAACTAAGGCCTTAGTCATGGTAGTTTTAAGCACCGAAGGTGTATTTATTGTCAAATTACTTGGAAGTGAAGTTCAAATTATCTTCCACGGTGCCTATGGAATGTGTGTTATAATACTCGCAAAATAGTTTTATGAAGGAAACCTTGAATTATTTTTTTGTTTGGTCACGCCACTTTCTCGACATTATAATTCTTGTTACGATCAATTGTCGATTTTTTTATCGACCAAGAGGGATTTTGTAGGAGTATACTATATGGAGGAAGCGCTTCAAATCAAGCACATACATTCCAGTGAAATCGAGAGCATTGTATATCTCAAAGAAATGGCCGAGTTGATTTCAGGCTAAGAGCTAAAGTACTTATATCCCTTATAGAAAAAGTCTTTATCATGGAGCTAAATGTTTACTCATGGTAAGTCAAATTCTACATTTGATGTGGAAATTCAGATTGGTTTCAACTTTTTATGGAGTATTGGTAATGGTACCGTACTATGGGGTGTAGCTCTGGGTTTTATTTGATGAGGAAAAAGAAGCTCACCGAGGAGGCACATGATCTCGCTTGTTAACCCGGCATGATGTGCTTACAAAGGATGTATTCGAGAAAATTCATCTTGGTCGTGGAAACTCATAACTATCTCTGAGGCCTAATGAAGTGAACTTTCCACCAACAATTGAGTTGGAAAATTCTTTTTGTGGTGAAGTCGGGCAGACACTGACATGCCAATTTATTGTGGCATTGATGAGTACTCATGGGTATGGCTAGACTTTCAATGGCCGACCAAATACACTTCTGCCATCGCAATTCATGTTTTCGCCTTTCTAACAATATTCACATATGTGGTGACGACATATGTTGAGTTTTGCAAGCATTTTGAAGGTAACAGATCACTGGCAGTCAAGGGTTATATCGGCGCCAACTTCCGGAAGCTCGAGGAGTGGTAGGAGCTATCTTATCTCCTTCTTATATCCGAGGCCGGGATTGAGTTTGAATCGGTAATATTATTAGTATGGATTGTTTATCTCTTGGAATGATATCTTTGGTAGTACCGAGCTTCTAAACATACACAAACGGTAGTCAAGATCATCCAAGTTCAAAGTGGAGGTGGCTGCAAATGCATCAAGAGAAACCAAGGGAACTCCAATCTCCATGGTGTCGAGGTGATATGATAAATAACTTATGCATACAAGTGGCAACATTGGCTAGAATGACACCTCCTTCTCTCAGCCCGTCATTTTTCAACAGGATCTAGAGATTCATGTGCATATCTCAAGAACCTATGAATATTAAGCACGCCACTTTATTATTGATTACAGAGTCGCTAATTTTGATCATGGGAAATCGAACAACAAGAAGTTCAGTTCATGGGTTGCATTTGGGGGAAAATTACCACCTTGTATGATCAAGTTACCTCATTCCGTGGACAATGGATAGCTCGGATCGATTTGATGTGTCGGCGAGCCTCACGAGGTTCTCCACCGGTAGTATGTTCTCGGTCTTGTAATGTGCGTCTCTTCAATACGCAAGCCGATTCTTTAACTCACATCCTTGAGAACAAGGATGTTTTTCGAGGGCCGTAATGTCATGTGCCCAATATTGTATCGGAGTGCCCATATCATATTAGAGGGGGTAGTTAGTCGTTAGTAGTATTTAGCTTAATAACAAGTGTGTTTATCAGTTGTAATGGTGGGATAAGATGTGACCACGTGGGCTCGTGGTAGCCATTGGATGTAGGGATGGAAGCCTAGCTTTATAAACCCAGAGTCTGTAATGAAAATGGTATCAAATTATTAATCAAAACATAACTTTTGTTCTTTAGGCTGTGTTCTTTAAACTCAAAGAAGCTTGATTCTCACGATCAAGTGGGTTTATCCTCAATCTATCCACTCAATCTATCAGCACATGACACCGATTGTACTCGCCAATAAATTCGAATTTCAATCCTTTTCCACGATCCCCGCGAGTGAAAATGAGCATATATATGTGTGGATCCTCCTATCAAGGACACCTCCCGTGCTCATTCCCTAAACACATGTATCGTAAGAGCTTGAATAAATCACCCTTGCATATCATGGCAAATCGAAAGCAAAGTTGTGTCATATCCAAGATATGTGATAATTGATTTCCCCACTATAGTCCCGAGAAAGCAGACCCATCTATACCGCCGACGTCTAAAGTAAAAAATTGATGCACTTTTAATAGTATGGTCTATCATGGTTTGAACATGTGTAGCATTCTTAGGACATAATGCTATCAAATTCCGCTCTTAGATCTAGGTATAAACAAATTTAAGTGCCGCAGTACATTTCGCCTTCTTCAAGCTCAAGAAGACCTAGTATATTACGTACACCTTTTGAAATAATGTGCCCGCCCATTCTTTTGTCCAGCTCAACACCCGGAGATAAACACATCTAGACCGAGAACACAGAGATTTAGTTGAACACTAATGTGTTTCTAGTCAAGAACACAAGGATTTATATCTGTTAGGTTGAGCAACCCCTCTGCTCATCTCCAAGTCCGATGAGACGAACACAAAGACGAAGACCATCACCATTGTCATTGTACAAATATCGTTGGATGGTGGAACATTCTATAGTGTCAAGACGTTTTGTTGATAGGTGTAGAATACACCGTATTTACTATCTAGAGTTTATGCTTTCTTTGCTATTTTCTTGTGAATTATGTACGTTACGCGTGTTTTTGAGTTATTAGGTACTTTGGAGTCGCATGGAACAAAAGAAGGAGAAAAGGCAACAATTCTCACGTGCACTGCTATTGAGAGCCGAGCCTAGCCAGTGATAGGAGACGACCACCGCAGCCTTTAGTCTAGAGAAGCATGGGCAAAGAAACTTGGTGGCCATTATCTAATGAGGGGGTGCTTATAGTCATCTCGAGTACCCCCTATCTACTTCACCTAAGTGGGTATAAAATTTCTTATTTCCTACACTTAAACCTAAAATTCAGAGAAGAATTATTTTCTTATCATTTGTTCCTCATGCCGTCCGAAAATGAGAAAAGTTGATTTGTGCCATGATTGACGGAAGGAAACCATGGGAGTCGGAGGGAAGGAGAGATTCAGATGTTAGTGGGTGTAATCACCGATGAGACATGGTAGATGCTACGTAGACGAAGAATTTATCGTGGAATAAAGGATCCGTGATCTCTGCCCGGGGTTGATTCGAGATCAAAACTCGAGTTGAGTTAGTTTGAGAAGATGTGAAGATGGGAATTAGCCGTCGCAGAAATTGAGGTACGACGATGGAAATTGATTAGGGTTTTGAGGCAAGCAAGAATCAGAGCTAGTGGTTTGTGGGGTTTGGTTTTTGAGGACGAGACGGGAAGAAATCGAACCGAAATTGGGGTTTGATGGTGAAGATAAATGGAGACTTATGGATGGATCTGGTGGTATGGTTTCGAACTGGAGTTGGATTTCAGTATGAGATAATATGAAGAAAGAAGATTTTACGGCCGTTGATATTCATGAGGATTTAAAATTGTTTGAATGGAGAAGAATGATTGATGACTCATGGTCTGTATTGGATTCATGGAGATGAACATGGAATTTCGGGTTTAAGTTTAGAAGTGAATTGAAGAACAAATTGCATTACTAGGAGAAGGATTTGTAGGATGTTTGAAATGGAAGGCAGCGTGGAGATTGTGAGGTTAGTGGGTGTGAAGGTCGTGGTGGACAAAGTGAATGTATGTTGATACTTGGGAGGATGCACGGTGAAAGTGCAGTCATGGCTCGTAGATGGCATTGCGGGTGCGTAAGAAGCAACTCCAGGGCTAGTTACGGTAAAGATGGTTCTCACTGGTGGCAAAGATGTATTTCTCGGGGTTGAAGATGGAATGTCTTTGCAACAAAGTGCAAGTAGAATGAGATTAGTGTGCAATTTGCAGAATGCAAGTGAAGTCGAGGTTACTTTGCTATGGTGAAATGCAGAGCAAGGACAAGAATGGGTTCTCGTAGGTTTACAGCAGTAGTGTAGCAATGGGGGAAATGGACAGCCGAAACCGCAGGGTCTCGTAAACCGGTGGTCTTTGTGAACCGGGGCAGGAGATGAGTCTTGAGCAACTAGTATTGGTGGTTATGTTGTTGGCTTGAGGTCCAAAATGATAGGAAGATGATTGGCCTAAGGCGGGAGTTGTTGCACTAGTTAAGACGCGGTTTGAGAATGCGATGAGTGTTGAACCAAGAGTCATAGATTGAAGCCGGATGTCACCGAATGCAAGAAAGTGCAGTGAACCGAGATGATTGTCATGGTCGCAGTACAAGGGTTGTTGGTGAGAAATAATCCAACTCGTGTGGTGTTTGCCGCCGAGAATGTATCAAGTAGGCTGGAGTTATAGGCTAAGATTGTGGTTTGTAGCTTATGTGCTTATGGGGTTTTAACCGAATTTGATGATGGTGTTTGAGAAGACCGAGTCGATGCCGTTAGTCGGCAGAGATGAATTCGAAAGTTGCAATGGGGATTGGTGCTGGTCATGACAAAGGTGGGAGTTAAAGCAGATGGTTGAGTCAGAGGTTAACAGGAGCCGCATAAAAGGGGTTTGAAATGGTTGCATTATGTGATGAATTGACTGTGGTCTCGGAGTTGGAAGTAGAGACGTTACAGGAAGGCGGCCTATCATGGTCAGCACAATGATTGTGTTACAAGTTCTGCCGGTGCAAGCTAGCTCAAAGCCAGTCACTCAAGCTCGAAACTGAGTCCACTGGGTCTAACTCATACCCGACCGGTTCGACCGGCACACCTCGACTGGTTGGACCTGGCCCGACCGATTTGAATCGAGCGACCCGCTGACCCGACTGTTTTGACCCGTTGACCTAAGTGATCGGCGGACTTTGCCGGCCTGATCCCCTAACCGATTTCCGCCGGTTTTCCTACGATTTCCGGCCACAATACCAGTTTTCCGGCGACGACTTTTGGGTCATATTTTCACATGGGTTTCTCCCCTCTTATGGCTTGGTGGATTTTCATCTAATGGACTTTGAAGACTAGACCTAATTTTAGTTGGAGAAAAGCTATAAAGGGAAGGTCTTCTACAACTTATTGGATATCTTATTCTTGGAATTTGGAGAGCCGTTTTGTTTACGCTTAGGGTTTGCTTTTGTTCTTCTTCATTATTTTATTATTGAATATTGATTATGATGAACTCCATAGCTATGAGTAGCTAAACATATTATTGCTTAGTAGGATAAAGTTGATTTCTCAACATGCTCTTGATTCAATGAATTAGTTTTGTCTCATTAATTATTGTTTGTGATTCACAATTAATAGTGTTATAAGATTTGGAAAACTTGTTAGGTTGGAGTCCTAATCAATCCGATTTGTGTTCATCTCTAGAGCTATATTAGGGTTTTCAATACGAAAAAGTTGTTTATCCCCGATTCTAAGTAGCATAATTGTGGGTAGTGCTTGTAGTGATATATCCTACTAGTCACAAGTGAATCATAACTTTTGTTAAAACGTTTCTTCGCTTTTACACATTCGTTTGCATTGATTGAGTCTTATTCCATAACACTTAATGCTTTTAGGAGTTAAACTTAATTGTGCTTTTACACTTTAGGTTGCTTTCTACGAAGAATTCACATATGCATCTTTTAATGTGGTTGTGATGAAAATGAGAGAATTAACGGGTTATACTGCGATCAAGGTATCCTAGGACTCTTAATAAACACGATTAAAATACCAATTCTAATCATTGATGAAAATACATGTTTGTGAATGATACTAACTCCGTGACTAATATCTTCTCCTTATTGAGTATTCCAACTATTTGCTTTGCTCTATTTTATTTTTACTTTAGTATTTCGCTTTAAACAACAAACATCCCCATTGGTTACCTTAGAAACTGAAAATTGCATAACAACAATTGCCTCTCTGGTGACGAACTCTTCCTTTACCTTGTGCTTCATTTTAAATTTAGTGAGTAAGAAAGTGAAATTATTTTTGACGGATTGACACACGATCAAATCAAGGCCACGCCGTGGGAGGCATAATGCTTGTTATTAAGTTTTTAGTTTCTTTTACAATTTCGCTTTTATCTTTGCTTTTCGGGTTCTTTGTCTTGTTTCTCACTTGTTTTGGAGAATTGTTTCATGTGCTAATCTCGCTTCTAAGGATTGGAATTATCCAAGGTGGATAGCTACTCGACGCAGACAATACTCTAACCAAGTCAAGACACAACGGACGAGCACGAGTTGGAAGTAGGAGAAGAGATTTTCCAACAACAAGAAGAAGGAAAAGAGGTTCCATTCAGAGAGGAACCACACGTTGAGGAAGAAGAAGCAATGGGTGATACAAATCGCTCACTCAAGGACTTAGTTTCATAGGTTTGATACACAACAAGGGGTGTATTCAAACGAACTCTACTTTTGAGATAAAGCCGGGGATGCTTAGAGAATTACCAAAATTCCATGGCATGGTGAATGAAGATCCTAACAAACATCTTTTGGACTTCCACATCATTGTCAGCTATGCTTCAAATGAATGTTGAGGCTGATGGTGCAATGTTGAAGGTTTTCCGTTTCTCTTTTAATGGATAGTGCTAAGGATTGGTTGTACTATTTACCTCCCTAGTGTCACAACATGGAATGGGTTGAAGAAACTCTTTTGAGAGATATTTTCCGCATCCAAGGCTACTCAAATTCGCAAAGAAATTTGTGGGATGAACCAAAACGCGGAAGAATCCTTATATGAATGTTGGGAACGAGACAAGAGATTGGTTGCAAGCTGCCCTCACCACCAATTTAGTGACGCTATGATAATCCAATACTTTTATGAAGGACTCCAATCAAGTGATAGGAATCTTATTGACGCCAAGGGTGGTGGTGCACTAGTTAGCAAGACGGTGGCACAAGCTAGAGAGTTAATTGAAAAGATAGCAATAATCTCACAACAATTCTTAAGTCGTGTTTGATGTGATTCTAAGAAGGGTGAGTGAAGTGAGCGAGGTGGAGGAACTTCGTCAACAAATGGGTAACATGACAGAATGTTGCAACAAGTTGCATCCAGCTATACCAAGTTCTTCTCAAACTTATGAGGACGAGCAAGCTAATGCGATCTTTCCAAATCAACAAAGACAGAAGATGATCCCTACTCAAACACTTACAATCCGGGATGAGAGATCACCCCACCTTAGCTATGCAACAAACAAGGAGCGGTTCAACAACCTACCTTCAACTCTTCAAGTGGATTTCAACCCCAACAACAACAATTCCAAACCCGAGACAACAATTTCAAAGAACCACAAGCACAACAATCGATGCAAAATCAAGGTTCCGATATTGATTCAAAGCTTCAAGCAATGATGCAAGGTATTTCTACCATGTTTAAAGAGAGTCAACAAGAGACTAAGAGTGCTATCAAGGAGTTGCAAACAAATGGGCTCCATGGCTATTGAGTTGAACCAACTGAAGGCGCAAAATAGTGGGAAACTCCCTTCTCAACTTATTAACCCAAAAGAGGGTGTCAATGTTATTACGTTGAGGAGTGGTACACAACTTGTGCAACCCGAAATTACTGATTCGGCAAGGTGGACACACCAAGGAACCTGTTTTGGAGGAGAATAATGAGGATACTCCCCCAAACTTCGAGGTACCTATTCCTAACTCTAAAACTCCTGTGGCTTACTTATGTTCCTCCTCTACCTTTTCCTCGCAGAATTTGCAAGTTCTAAGAAGGCGAACTAGAAAAGGAGATTTTAGACGTTCTAAAGAAGATCCATGTGAACATACCACACATTGATGCTATCAAGCAAGTACCAAAGTATGCAAAGGTGTTGAAGGACTTGTGTACCAATAAGCAAAGGCTCAAAGGTAATGAAGTGCTTAGTGTGGGGGAGAATGCCTCGGAATCTTACAACACAAACTCCCACTTAAGTGCAAGGATCCTAGTTTTGAGTATTCTGTCACAATTGGTAACACAACTTTTAACAAAGCTATGTTGGATTTAGGCGCATCCGTTAATGTTATGCCTCGCTCAATGTATAATTCACTTGATCTTGGTCCTCTTAAAAGGCTAAAATTGTATTGCAATTAGCCGATCGCTCTAATGTCTACCCAATGGGTATTGTTGAGGATGTTCTTGTGCAGGTGTTAATCAACTTTGTATTTCCAATGGACTTTGTGTGTTAGAGATGGATAGGGTTCTCCTGACAGGACTTTTCCATTGCTTCGGGCGTCCTTCATGAAAACGGCGAAACCATAATTGATGTGGATAAGGGAACGTTGACCATGGAGTTTGATGGAGAAACAATACGTTTCAACATTTTCGAGACGATGAGATATCCTAGTGATGTCCACTCTTGTTTCTCCATTGATGTTATGGATACATTGGCACAACAAATGTTTGAATTAAACGGTGATGATGCTTTGAAACCGTGTTAACTACATCCATGGATAATGGTGTAGAGTGGTAATGAAGTCAAGGAAGCCCTTGGGGATCTTAATTTTCCAAGGATGCTTAAAACTCATAATATCTCTTTTATTTCTTTACCATGCAGTGATGAAAAGCTTGTACCTTCAATTGTTAAATCTCCAAAGTTAGAATTGAAACCTCTTCCCACCACCTAAAGTACTTGTACTAGTGGGTGATAATGAAGAGTTACCTGTGATTGTTTCTAATAATCTTAATGATTTACATGAGCAAAACTTCTAAGGGTGCTAAGGAAGTACAAGACGGCCATAGGATGGACAATGCCGATATCAAGTGTATAAGTCTCCGTTTGTATGCACAAATTGCTTTGGGAGGATGCAAAGCCTGGAGGAATGATGGTTTGAAATCCTCCCAGATGGAGGGAAGAAAAGGAGATGCCGCTTTTGGAAGTGGGGTCTTCCCATATGATGGAAGTTGTAGCGAGATACAGTGGCGCTTTTGGAAGTGGGTCTTATCTACCCCATATCCGATTGGAGGTTTATAAGCCCTAGAAAATTAGATACACTAAAGAAATCAATTGATCAAATGTGAGAATGTTGATTGGACACTCTTTACTATTGCTTTCTTGAGTGGCTGTTCAAAGTTATAATCAGACAGATATGAGGACCCAAGAAAAACCACTTTCACTTGTCCTTTCGGTACTTTTGCTTATAGAAGGATGCCTTTGGCTTATGCAACGCTCCAGCTACCTTCAAAGGTGTATGGTGAGTATCTTTTCGAATATGTTGAAAACATAATCGAAGTGTTCATGGATGACTTTAGTGTCTTTGGTGATTGTTTGACCTTTGATTGAACAATTTGTCTTTAACTTTGAACGATGTGTTGAAACAAATCTTTGTGCTAAATTGGGAGAAGTGCCATTTCATGGTAACTCATGGCACAGTTTTAGGCCATATAATATCTTTAAAGGCTTGGAAGTCGATAAATCTAAGATGACCTTATTCGTGCTCTAACCCCTCCCACTACGGTGAGGAGATACGTTCTTTTCTTGGTCATGCAGGTTTCTATCGTAGATTCATCAAGGACTTTTCCAAGATAGGATCACAACTTTGTAACTTATTGCAAAAAGATGTGGTTTTTAACTTCGATGAGAAAAATGAGGCGATTCAACTGCTTGAAAGAACTTTGATTTCAGCCCCTATCATTAAACCAATCGGATTGGAGTAAGCCGTTTGAGCTCATGTGTGATGCTAGTGATTATCACAGATGCAGTCTTGGGAAACGGGGGGAAGCCTCATGCTATCTATTATGCTTCTAGAACGTTAAATGAGGCTCAACAAAACTACACCAACCACCGAAAAAGAGTTAGCTATTGTTTTTGCTTTGGAAAAGTTTCGCTCTTATCTATTGGTACAAAGTTGTTGTCTTTTCGATCATGCGGCGCTTAACTTGCTTACAAAGAAAGAGGCGAAACCGAGGCTCATACGGTGGATTTTACTCTTGCAAGAGTTTGATATTGAAATCAAAAGACAAGAAAGGGATTGAGAACACCGTGCGCGGATCACTTAAGCCGACTTTGCTTTGTGGACAAGGAGACTATCCCTTGCGTGAAAGTTTCAGGATGAGCAACTTTTCTCAATTGCCTTTGGAGAACCATGGTATGCCGATATTGTCAATTACTTAGTTTCTAAAACAAATCCCAAAGAACTTGTCTCGTCTTGAAAGAGGGATAAACTTAAGAGGTTAGGGTACCAATACATATGGGATGATCCATACTTATGGAAACATGGTAGTGACCAAGTACGAAGGTAAAGGTGCCCGAATCAATTTAACTCTATCTTGTCTTTTTTGTCACTCTTATGCTTCGCGGAGGACATTTTGGGAGTAAGAGAACGCGCACAAGGTACTTGAAAGTGGTTTTATTGCCAACTTTGTTTAAGGATGCACATATATTTTGTACAACTTGTGATAGGTGCCAAAGAACCGGCAATCTAGGTGTCCAAATCAAATGCCACAAACTTTTATTCAATTTATCAGTTTTTGATGTATGGGGTATTGATTTTATGGGGCCTTTGTCAACTCCCATGGAATTTTTATATCTTACTTGCGGTTGATTATGTCTCGAAATGGGTGGAAGCTAAGGCCACCCCAACTAATGATTCTAAAGTGGTTTCAGCATTTTGTGCAAGCTCATATTTTGCAAGGTTTGGAATTCCAAGAGCCATAATTAGCGATGGGGGTTCTCACTTCAAAAACAGATTCTACAAAGCTTGTTGACGAAGTACAATGTGTCGCATAAGATTGCAACACCTTATCATCCCCAAACCAATGGACAAGCCGAAGTGTCTAACCGGGAGGTGAAATCTATTCTAGAAAAGACGGTGAACCCAACAAGGAAGGATTGGAGCATGCGACTTAATGATGCTTTGTGGGCGTATAGAACCGCATATAAAACACCTATTGGGATGTCTCCTTTTAGGCTTGTGTATGGTAAACCGGGTCACTTACCCGTGAAATTGAGCATAAGGCGTTTTGGGCTATTAAACAATGCAACATGGAGATGGATGGGGCTGGAAAGCAAAGGAAGTTACAACTCAAGAGCTAGAGGAGTCGCAATGATGCATTTGAAAGTTCACGGATTTACAAAGAAAAGACGAAAGCATTCCATGATAACATGATTTCTAGGAAACAATTTTGCATTGGGCTGAAAGTGCTTTTGTTTAATTCTCGCTTGCAATTATTTCCGGGTAAATTAAGGTCACGATGGATCAGACCTTTTATTGTTACTAATGTGTTTTCTCATGGTGCAGTGGAAATTCGTAGCATAGCTATAGGGAAAGAACTTAAAGTTAATGGGCACCTGTTGAAACCATATTATAAGAATTTCACTTCCGAAGTGGTGGAAGGAGTTAACTTTGTGGATGTACTCCCTCTGGAGGAGTCTTAGAAAGCAAGGAGATAGTCGGGTTGACGACTTTAAACCAAGCGCTAATTGGGAGGCAACCCAAAGGATGAGTATTTCTTGTCTTGTATTTATTTCTTTTCTTGTTTTTAGTTTTTCTTGTTTTGTTTTTTACTTTATTTTTTCTGATTTCTTGTTAGGATTTCCCACCTTGACTTACTTTGTACGATTCAATTTACATTGAGGACAATGTAAAGTTTAAGTGTGGGGGAGTGGTTTACGTTGTAAATTTTTGCAATTTTTTAATTTTTTTTGTGAATTAGTGAATAAGAAAACTCCAACTTGTAGTTAGTTTAGAGTCACATAGTTTACATGTCGCTAAGATTACATCGAGAATCTCACACTAGTGACTGAATTTAGAGATGACAGAGAACATGATCGGGTTTCTTAATTGTATGAGAGTTAAAGTTGGATTTAACCAAAGGCAAATAAGGTGCGAGGCTGAATTCGGTATTAGAACAATGATCCCCATAGTGGAGACTACCCATGTTACATAATGTGAGGCACCAACCTTCAATTCTTTGTACTGCATCTAAATTTGTGCTTTTAGAGTGTGTGTCACCGCACGTAAATCTTAGGGCAGAATGGTGAGCTGTCCAACTTCCCACCATAGAAGCACTATTTTGATCTCTTGAGTGCTATTTTTATCAACCATGTTGGTGACATCGAATTGCTAACTTACATACCACTTGTGATCTTGTTCGCAGTTAGCACCATCCACCTTATCTCTCTCTACACCAACATGGTTGATAAAAACACCATCATCATCAACAAGAGGAGCATCACAAATTTGAAGGAAAGTTGAACACGTTTGAGGTTTACAAGCAAACGGAGAAATGGTGATTTCGGGTTGAGTAAGCTAAACAAAACAGGGAGCAATTTTATAAGTTGAAGACTATTATACAAGAGTGGAAATTATTAAGGATGAGAATTGAGAAGTCTATGATATCAGACATATAAGTTGTGAAGATTCAAGCGGTAAAAGTACTTATACCATGGCATTGTACTTACATTTTTTATTTTTGTATTTTACTTTCTCTTGTCTCAAAAAAAAAAAAAAAAAAAAAAAAAAAAAAAGAGAAAATTTTTTGGTTTGTTAATAGTTTTATTATTTTGTTTTATTTTTATTTTGTATTTGCTCTATTTCTTATCTCAAAAAAAAAAAAAAAAAAAGAAAAGAAAAAAAAAAACAAAAAAAAAAAAAAGAAAAAAAAAAAAAGAAAAAAAGAAAAAAATTTATTTTGGGTTTGTATAGTTTGTATTTTTGTATTCTTTCAATAAATCCTATGGAAAGAAGGCATATCTATAATGAAGTTTCAAGCGACAAGAAATTTGAGGGAAAGAGTCATATTGTCAAGATTCTATGAAGTTCGAGAGTTATCATCAAGAGTTGAAGACCGAAGACGAAGATGAAGACAGAAAGAAAGGCGAAGACGTTTCATGGATCTTTGTGAGAGTGGTGCTAGTTGCACGCCAACGGATAACGAGGTAAGTAAGCATATTCCCACCTTCGTTAAATGGTTGATTTCCTTTCGAAGAGATGGAAAAATGGGTTTTCAAAAAATATATAAAAGATGTGGGTTTTCAAAATATTTCGTGGGAGGGTTTTTACCTTCCTACCATTCAACGTGTCTCGGGATCTCTCTTCATTCCTACACTGGACACATGTGTGACCAATAAAAAGTCATTTATTTGTTGAGAGCAATATCATAAAACCCCTTTCTTGTGAGGCGTAGGGCCGAGACTTTTGATCACTCCGAACCCGAATTTTAGTCGAAGGGATGGTTATCTCTCTCTCAACTTTTAAGAATGAGATTATGTTCATTTATGTGTCTAACTTCTTATGACTAGTGTGCGGAAATCTCTATGTCTTCTTAGCGCGTTGGATACTATCATTGAGAACTAGTAAGTTGGAAAAATAGGTTTTGTGGGTATATCTCTAGTAAACCCTCACGAGACTATTTCGTCCACTAGGGACACATAGGGGTTTAAAGGCTTGTTATTTATGCTAAAGGTGACCGTAGCCTCGACGACAAGGAGTTGTTGTATTTCATTGTTTTGTTTGATTTGCTCTAGGACTAGCAAAGTCTAAGTGTGGGGGATACGATAGGTGTAGAATACACCGTATTTACTATCTAGAGTTTATGCTTTCTTTGCTATTTTTCTTGTGAATTATGTACTTTACGCGTGTTTTGAGTTATTAGGTACTTTGGAGTCGCATGGAACAAAAAGAAGGAGAAAAGGCAACATTCTCACGTGCCTTGCTATTGAGAGCCGAGCCTAGCCGGCGATAGAGACGACCACCACGACTTAGTCTAGAGAGAAGCATGGGCAAAGAAACTTGGTGGCCATTATCTAAGGAGGGGTGCTTATAGTCATCCGAGTACCCCTATCTACTTCACCTAAGTGGGTATAACATTTCTTATTTCCTACACTTAAACCTAAAATTCAGGAGAAAATTATTTCTCTTATCATTTGTTCCTCTATTTATGCGAAAAATGAGAAAAGTGCGGTTGTGCCAAGATTGAGGGAAGGAAACCATGGGAGTCGAGGGAATGAGAGATCTTTGAGATGTTAGTGGTGTAATCACCGATGAGACATGGTAGATGCTACGGAGAGACGAAGAATTTTTTGTGAATAAAGGGATGCGCATCTCGTGCAGGGTTGATTCAGAGATTAAAACTCGAGTTGAGTTAGTTTGAGAAGATGTGAAGATGGGAATTAGGTTGTCTTTGGTGAAATTGAGGTTACGCTGATGGAAATTGATTGGGGTTTTGAGGCAAGCAGAATCGGAAGCTAGGGTTTGTCTTGGTTTTGGTTTGAGGACGAGAGATGGAAGAAATCGAATCAAATTGGGGTTTGCGGTATGAAGATAAATGGAGACTTATGGATGGATCTGGTGGTATGGTTTCGAACTACGGAGTTGGATTTGTGAGATAATATGAAGAAGAAGATTTTTTACATTTGATATTCATGAGGATTTAAAATTGTTTGAATGGAGAAGAAGGATTGATGACTCATGGGTCTTTGTTGGATTCACTAGTGGAAAATGAGTTTTTTAAGTCTGTTTGGGATTTATAAAAACCACTTCCAAGGGCTTTCTTAACCAGTTGGGCTTTCCAGGGTAGACGTATCGTAGAAGAAAACACGAAAAGTTAATCGAGCTTTTAAGGAAGTGTAACATTGAGGGGGTAGTTACAGTAAATATGTATAACTTCTAGAAGGACTACGGTTAAGACTGCGTGTAGAGATTGTTTCCGTGGACCTAAGAGATATAACCTAGATATTTTCCCAAACCTTCTTCCGTATCTCCGCCTCTCCGGACACATCTTTACTCTCTCTCTCTCTCTCTCTCAATCCTCAGATTTCTTTCTTTTGGATTCATGTTACGAAACCAAGAATGGATGTATATTCACAAACAATATTAATCTAAGTTATATTTCCCAAACCCATATCTCCCTAAACCAAATCCCATTTTAAACCAAATTAACCCAATCTTTCAATAATCCAAATTTCGTATAACCCTCGAAGTTTGATTTTCTCAAACATAATCCCTAGCAAACTTATCTCTTTATTCTCTGTATGATGATTGTTGACTAGTTTAAGAAGATGAGTTTTGGAAATCCCGGTTTTATTTGTTTATGCCGATGCTATGAATCTGATTTCTTATATATAAGTAATTCGCAAATTTAATACTTCTTCATTTGATTCATGCAATTTAAATCATGGGTTCGGTTCTAATTTCAGTTTTATGATCTGATTTTGAGTTAGGTTGTATTAATTTTCTAGGGTTTATTTTTATTTTGATTTCTTTTTGTTTGTCTAATTAGTATTCCATCAGTTAAATCTGGCATTTTTTTTTGGATTTATAATGAGTATGGTTAGTATTTTTTTTCTTCAGATATTGAGAATATTAGTCCAAAGCAGAGAGCAGGAGGACTTTGATTTTGGGGTTCTCAAGCACAATAGCTTGGTGGTAAGCTCAATTTGTACTCAATTTATGTACCTAATGCAGAGTCGTTGTATTTACTACTCCATTAATTTTCTTGTGAATGTAGGATTAACCAACTCCATACTACTCATTCCTTGGAATTCCTGTTCCACAGTATAACCAACTGATAGTAATTGACTCCAAAGCTGATGTGATCATTGGCCTCCTAGATTCTGGTAAATATGCAGCTGAACTGACAGCTTATTGGATTGTAGTATATACTTCCTAAACCGAGTCATCTTAATAATATATGGATGTAATATACTTATTAGACCGCGTGTATATGGTGAGATTATGAGTAGATTGCAATCATGTCTTGAATGAAGTTGTTGGAAAATAGTTTGGTTAAGTTCATCTAGTGGCCTCATAATAGTGATGGTTTTTGTGTTTTCTTATAATTGATTTGGTTATTTGTTTCAGTGATTTCAAGTTTCGTTAAAAATGTTTCATTTGATTCATACTATGCTCCATAGTATACTTGTTTATCATCACTTTGTTTAGCTATAATTTCCAATGAGTTTCCATTAAGGGAATCCGGTCTTACAAGTGTATTTCGGTCTTATCAGTAAAATAAGTGTTGGTGTGTGACGTTAAATCCAATTTTATCTTTTCTTGACGGGGGAAAGTCAAATTGTGAGAGGACATGCGTCTAAAGGTTGCTTTGTACATTGGGGGGGCGTTAGAATATTGTAGTACCAAAGGGAATGGACTATTTCATGACCTGAATGCTTTCGGGGTTCTCTTTGATGAGGTTTTGTTGCTGTCTTACTGGTTATGATAGATGTTTCGTTTTTGTGTTTCCTCTTGAACCCGATCTTATAATGTTTAAGTGCGGGACCCGGTGATTTTTTCATACTTGGCCGGAGTTTGAGCCATTCTCCGCTAGTGGGTTTGTCATATCATGTGGATTCACCTATGTTAGTGCGCTTATGGTGCGGGACCAATGAGATCTTCATACATGAGTTAGAGTTTGAGTCGTTTGTTAAAGCTAGTGAGTGTTGTCAGCGCTTGTGCCTACTCTTGGTTGCATACTGGAGGTAAAATTCTTGAAAATACAACATGGATTATGCTTTTATGTGCCTGTAATAGATGATTGTTGTGTTTGCATGTTGAATTTATTCCTTTGCTTTGCATCATTTACTCTCTGGAAACACATTTTAATAAGCATATAGTCTGGCTTGTGCGTGTGTTTGGGTAGTCGGGTTACTTGTTTATGACTTGGGAGGTATTCGATCTATGGTATTACATTGGCATGCTATCTGAGCTTATTGAATAACAACATAAGCAGGTATTGTTTTGTATATATATTGCACCTGTCAAGGGGTCCAGATATGTATGACGAATGAATTACACATTAAGTAACTTAAGTATACTTGACTGACTTTATTGACACTTGAATGTGTCCTCATGGGTCTTTGGTACAGGATATGATACACGATGTTAATTCCAGATCTTCTATGCAGTATGGTGACTACTTCATGCTTCACAACTTTAAGGTACCACAATATTAATTAGTTATTCTTGTTATGCATTAGAGCCGCATCAGAACTTGTTAGTTATATGAATATAGCTATAAAGCTATCACCCATTGTGAACTTTGTTGTTTAGATGAATGACATTATGTATTTCTTTTCATGTATTATAAATAATTAATAAGCCATTGAATGTTAGCTAGATCGTGTTAGTTTCAAGTTGTTGTACTATAGTAAATCATCTTCTTAAATATAAAATGTATTAGTTCGGCTTGGTTGCTTTATCTGTTCAAAAAATAACTTTACATTTCTTATTTTTTCAGGCAATCCTTCACCTGGAAGTGAAATACATGGATGCTTGCAAATTTGGTGTGTTCAGATCATTTGGTTGTACTTGTTGTTGGTCTTTATTTTCTTTATTTGTTTTGTTACTCATATTATAGATTTGCATTGAACTTATGTGATACTTTTTATGTAAAGTATTATTGTCTTAGTAGTTTATCAAAAAATAATCAGATTTGGATTTTGTGTGATTTGTATAATAAAGGTTTCTAATATGATGTTGATTCTCTTCAATTCTAGCATATTTCATTTTAGTTAAAGGTTTATCATTGATTATATTTTTTGAATTCAAATTTGAATCGGTTTGAATTAATTTGAATCGATTTGGATTGATTGAATCAATTCTACTTTTTTTTTTTAATATATGTGATCCGTAAAGCAGTGAGTCTTTGATTTTAAAGTGATCTATTGAAGATAGTCGTAATCTGAAAAATTCAACGTGTCCCAGAAACAGTCGTTTTGAGAAATAAGACTACAATTATAGGGCTCCCAGGCGCAGTCGTTTTTATTGATTTTAAGTGCTTTTCTGGCAGACTTATTTTTTTGATTTTCCACTAGTGATTCGATGTAGATGAACATGGAATTCTGGGTTTAAGTTTAGAAGTGGAATTGAAGAACAAATTGAAGTTACTAGGGAGAAGGATTTGTAGGATGTTTGAATGGAAGCGTTAGTCTTTGTGGGCTTGGTGAGGTTAGTGGCTGTGAAGGTCGGGTGGTGGACAAAGTGAATGTATTGTTGATGCTCGGGAGGATGCGGCTGGTGAAAAGTGCATCCATGGCTCTGAGATGGCATTGCGGGTGCGCAGAAGCAACTCGAAGCTAGTTAGCTGCATGTGCAAAGGGGGTTCTGGCTGGTGGTTGTCTTTGAAAGGGTTGGGAGTATTATCCGCTTTGCTGGTGTCTGCGAAGATGGAATGGTTGTGTGCAACCAAGTGCAAGTATAGAATGCGAGATTATGCACGGGAAATTTACGATAATGCAAGTGAAGCTGAAAGTTAAGTATGGTGCTATGGCTAATGAAATGCGAGCAAGGACAAGAATGGGTTACGTAGGTTTGGCAGTAGTGTAGCAATGGGGGAAATGGGCCGACTAACGCAGGTGGTCTGTGTTGGTGGTCTTTGTGAAGCTGCACGGGAGATGAGTCTTGAGCAACTAGTATTTGGTGGTTATGTTGTTGGCTTGAGGTCAGGTGTATGATGGGAAGATGATTGGCCTAAGGCCGAGTTGTTGCACTAGTTAAGATGCGGTTTGAGAATGATGGTGTAGTGTTGAATTTGCAGCTGCGGGATTGAAGATGGATGTCATTGAATGCAAGAAAGTGCGGGTGTTGAGATGATTGTCATGGTACGTATTGCAAGGGTTGTTGGTGAGAAATAATCCAACTCAGTGGTGTTTGCAATGAGAATGTGTGTATGCAATGGGAGTTATAGGCTAAGATTGGTGGTTTGTAGCTTATGTGCTTATGGGTTTTAATGAATTTGATGATGGTGCGAGAAGGCGGAGTCGATCTTTGTTAGTCGCGAGAGATGAATTCGAAAGTTGCAATGGAGATTGGTCTTGGTCATGACGGTGTGGAGTTAAAGCGAGATGGTTATTTGGTAAGAGATTGTGAGCCGCATAAAGGGGTTTGAAATGGTTGCATTCTGTGATGAATTGAGCGTAATGAGTTGGAAGTAGAGACGTTACGGGAAGGCGGCCATCATGCGGCCGGCTAACCAATGATTGTGCTTTCTGAGTTCGTATGCAACTAGCCGAGCCAAGTCACTCGGCTCGGTGAGTCGACTCGAGGTCTAACTCGGACAGTAGTTCTCGACCGGGCACACCGACTCGGTTGGACTCAGTGTCTGACCGAGTCGAATCCCGGTGACCGTTGACCCGACCGTTTTGACCCGTTGGCCGTGTGATCGGGCGGACTTTGCTTGGTCGCTCAACAGATTCGGCTTTTTCGACGGATTTCCGGCCACAATACCAGTTTTCAGTGACACGACTTTTGGGTCATATTTTTACATGGGTTTCTCCCTCTTATGGGCTTGGTGGATTTTCATCTAATGGACTTTGAAGACTAGACCTAATTTTTAGAAGTTGGAGAAAAGCTATAAAGGAAGGTCTTCACAACTTATTGGATATCTTATTCTTGGAATTTTGGAGAGCCGTGTTTTGTTTACGCTTCTAGGGTTTGCTTTTGTTCATCTTCTTCTTCATTATTTATTATTGAATATTGATTATGATGAACTCCATAGCTATGAGTAGCTAAACATATTATTGGTTATGGGATAAAAGTTGATTTCTCAACATGCTCTTGATTCAATGAATTAGTTTTGTCTCGATAATTATTGTTTGTGATTCACAATTAATAGTATTATAAGATTTGAAAACTTGTTAGGTTGGAGTCCGGAATCAATCCGATTTGTGTTCATCTCTAGAGCTATATTAGGGTTTTCAATACGAAAAGTTGTTTATCCCCGATTCTAAGTAGCATAATTGTGGGTAGTGCTTGTAGTGATATATCCTACTAGTCACAAGTGAATCATAACTTTTGTTAAAACGTTTAGTGCTTTTACACATTCGTTCGCATTGATGAGTCTTATTCCATAACACTTAATGCTTTTAGGGAGTTAAACTTAATTGTGCTTTTACACTTTAGGTTGCTTTCTACGAAGAATTCACATATGCATCTTTTAATGTGGTTGTGATGAAAAGGGGAATTGCGGGTTATACTTGCGATCAAGGTATCCTAGGACTCTTAATAAATACGAGATTAAAATACCAATTCTAATCATTGATGAAAATACATGTTTGTGAATGATACTAACCCGTGACCAATATCTTCTCCTTATTGAGTATTCCAACTATTTGCTTTGATCTATTTTATTTTTACTTTAGTATTTCGCTTAAACAACAAACATCCCCCCTTGGTTACCTTAGAAACTGAAAATTGCATAACAACAATTGCCTCTCTGTGGATACGAACTCTTCCTTACCTTGTGCTTCATTTAAATTTAGTGAGTAAGAAAGTGAAATTATTTTTGACGGATTGACACACGATCACTTGTCGGCATCCGACATATCCTTCTTTCTGTCATCAATTGGACTAGAAATATGAAAAGATTTTAACTGATCAATTTTTCGTTCATTGTCATCGAAATTTCACTATAAATGGACTCTTCCATGGATATATGATCATTGCCAATACTTGATTGATATCCAAGTTTAGGAATTAATGGAAAAATCAATTCCATAAGATAATTCGATGACATAACTACAAACTTCCCACGATCAAATCACAAGGAAGATAAAAATTATCGTTACCTCTTAGTTTGTTGTTGAGTGACACATTAAAATTTGTAAGTTCCTTGGAACACCTTCGAATAACTATATGAAGCGCTCTACCAAACATCGATAAGCGGTGCCAGAAAAACCACTCATAGCTAACAGAGACAAGCAATTAGATTATCGGAAAAATCTGACCCGGTACCCATGTCATAAACCACGTCTGACGTTGTCTTCATAAACAACATACCAATACACAAAATCACACATAGCAAAACAAGTATTCCTTGTAATAAGTTTGAAATTTTTTCCACGATCGAATATGCTACGAGAGAAGATGATATTGACGGTAACATTCTAGGAATGAATAATACATGCAAGCGCACGAGTTTTGTCGTAACCATCCTCACTCAATTTTGACATCGTTTTCCCGCTTAAAATAAAAATCATCGTTTCCTTTTCCGATGGATTGGAAGACTCTCGATGGAAATCTTTTATCTCCTTAATCGTTGTTTTTATAACCCAAGCTTGTTTTGGACTTGGAACGATTGTCGACGCTCAAATTTTCTGTCAAGTGTACGTCGGATGGTGGTGGATTATGGGAATCGGTGAGTGGAATGACGGATCAACCTCTCTGCCCAATGCATTGCGTCTTTTTCGTCATTTTCTCTTGATACTTTGGTCATCTTCTGATAAAATTGGATCAATTAAGTTCTTAGAAGTAATTTCTTCTTTAATCTTTGGTACTTCCAAAACCTTATTGTTCTCCGCTAATAAATCTTCAAGTGGATCGGTAGTGAGTGAAGTGTAGCCGTGATTGCTATAGTTGAACCCAGACAATCTTCTAACGGAGCATCCAAGCCGGACAGGGTTGTTTTATCCTTTATACCCCATTTTTTCTCTCAAAGCCGTCCATCTTGCAATTTCCTTTTCTCTCAAAACCTCAGGTCTTTTCTCTAGGACTCGGTGTCTTGTGCTTATGTATTTGCATCCGCATGGAACTTTTCCGCCATTGCATCTAAATTTTTTCACATTGCATCTAAAATTGCATCTAATCGTGTGTTCAACGTCATCGCCAAATTACAAGATGTAATCTCGTGTGATAGATATCAGTACCAAACTAGTTGAAACCCAGTTTGTATAGATAATGGATGGTAAGGTAGCGAAGCAAACCTTTTATGATATTATCTAGTAGTAGACAAAGACGAAACCTTTTTTTTTTTTTTCAATTTTTTTTAATAAAGTGGATAGCGGAAGAAGAGAAAAGACAAAAGACCCGACAACGTCACTCTATCGAGACCGGCCCGAAGGTAGCCCTTTCTCTTATGGCGGCTTCACTCCCCTATAACTACGCCCATACATAGGTGCCCCAACACTTTAATCTAGCCTATAGGTCACCCCTTCCGTGGAGGGGGCTTGGGTCGTGGTGGTTGGCTCTGATACCAAATGTTAGGGTACCGACCCTAAACTCGTCATAAGCCCATGGGTGGGGAACTCAACTCGAAAACCGGTTGACTAGATGAGGGAACCCATTGACTTATAAACTACCAATTAAGCCCCATCTAACCAATGTGGGACTAGGATCCCAACATATTTCATATTTATGGAAGTTGACCTAAACTAGGAAACCACCGTTTCCCTACAGTACCATCCGACTTATCAATAGCCATGGAGTTATCTGCCTTCTTTACCTTTTGTTTTTCTCGCGCGCGCCTGATTGGTCGAAGGTAAGTGTCACTACTATATGTTTCAATTAGATGATTATCTTTTCCCATATTAGATCCATGGCTTGCGCATTAGGTCTAAGGTAAGTAAAAAACACGCAAATGATTTTTTTAAATTTGATTGCTCCATGATGCTTTGATGCAAGCATCGATCTGTGTAACTTTTTCTTGGTCTCTCTTGGATGACAATGATTTCTCAATAAAATTTTGCTAATATATATTGCAAAACGTGTTGCCGGATGGAAGACAATCAAACTGGTTTTGCAAAATGCATATCATAGGACAAACCCATTTTACCAAACTGACTGCTCTCCTACTTCAAACTGACTGCTCCCTGTTTTACCAAATACTTTATAACTAATGTAAAAAATGAATCATCATGCATCCAAGTGTAATACTAAATCCTGTGCTCTATACTTGTAGTACATGTTAAAAACTTCAAATTTGTCCGGAGTTGTAACCGGATGCTAATTTTTTTTATGAACGTGTGATGTAAAACCAACTCAATTTCCTCTAGCATCTCATGTTTTATCCTCTTGATTTTAAATCTCCAAACATTTGATACTAATGGCGGCAGAGTTCAACATAAAACATATACTTTTACATTAATATTTTACCACTCCCTAATGATGACAGTGGGAACATCTGATACTAATGGCGGCGGAGTTCAACATAAAACATATACTTCCACAGTAATATTTTACCACACTTAGTAATTACATGGGAAGAATGAAAGACCAAGTTTTTATACATGGATACATATGTCCGTTACTTCATTCACAATCACAAGGAACTGAAGTATCATTCAGTTGACACAGAATTTCAATGATGACAAACCAAAAACGTTTGGGCTATGATCAAAACCGGTAGGGCACTAAAGTTTCAAGCTGTTATCTCCACAGTTTCTCTTTCGTTAGTAGCTTCATCTGCACATGCAATACATGCTCTTCCATCATTCAAAATTAACTGTTAGGATTTTTGCACAAAAAACTTGGGAACTGTTAGGATTTTTGAAGACAATGTAGGGCCGCAAGGTGCAGCTCCGGAATGAGACTCTACCAATCGATTAGTTTGTTTCCGAATTTAAACCCGTGTATGTTGGGTCCGTAGTTACGTAACTTCTATATAAAGGTGTAGATCTATATAACATCACATAGTCTGAATAAATCATCTACGTTCGTGGCTCTTATTGAGCAAGGAGATTACACCATGAAGAAGGTTAAGTTTGATACTTTTTCTAATGATATTCCGGAAGACGTACTTTTAAAAATATTCTACACATCACCTGTTAAATCTTTAATCAGGTTCAGTTGTGTATCTAAGTCATGGTTTAACTTAACCTACAATGATCACCAAGAATTCAACAAACTTCACTTCGCTGAATCTCAAAAAAAGCCAATTCTCATATTTAGTTTTCAAGATAAGTACCACATGAGGAGATTGTACTATTTGGAGAAAGAAAAACATGGTAATGTGCACAAACTCGTTCCTTTTCAGAAAAAAGAAATCTTAGACAAATATTCGTTTGGGTGTGTTAATGGATTAACTTTATATTGGAACTTAGAAAGTGCACATCAAATACATGGATGGCATTATTTCTCGTTTGAGATTTGTAACCCTAATAGGCTTGAGAAGTTAACCATCGTCTCCCGTTTGAAGAGTATGGTGGGTCAAGCTATTTCTGGATTTCGATTTGGATACAACCCTTTGAACAATGAATATAAGGTAATCGGTATAATAAAATATAAGGGAAAATATGAATATTATCTTCTTACTCTAGGTAGTACTAAACCATGGAGACGAATTCATAACCCATGGCCAAAACATCGCCCGACCGAATATTTGCTAAGCAAAGTACCAGACATCTCTTGTAATGGAACTGTTTTTTTATACAAGATAGAGATAGATTATTGTTCAACTTTGGTATCATTCGATCTGCATGGTTTAGAAGTTTCGATTAATTAAACTTCCCTCCGATCATGAATTTAGTAAATTGTATAAATATGATTTTAGTAAATTGTATGCATCAGAGTACAAAGGATACTTATGTTATTCAACTATGGTGAACATCAATCCTTTTGAAGGTGAAGTTGCACTATATATATTGAAAGACACAGCTAAACAAGATTGGGTAAAAAAGTTATCAAGTTCGATCTTTCAAGACAGTTGGACAATCCTGCTCCTCGTCGTAGTACTCATATAATGAATTTTTCTAACCAGGTGATTCTGTATTGGAGGTCGAACAACAAGGAAAACAACCCTGTTATCCAGTTCTACAATGTGCATTCTAAAGAATTAAAAGAAGTAAAATTCCTAGCGAAGGATATGAAAATTTAGACGAGTATTCCGTTTCTAGTCATGTAGAAAATTTTCTCTCCTTAAAAACTTTGGCAGTGATGACGGACAAAGCAAACACAAGAGAAGAAGCAGTGGAGGCATACAAGAAGAACCGGGATCTTATACTGCAACTTTTTATTGGTATTCCAGAACGTAATCCAGCAATTATTTCTTTTTTAGGCGGTTTTTAATTTTCTCAAAATCAAAAAATGAGTTTTATTTTTCATGTATGATTCAAGATGGATGATTTTGTTGTTATCTTTTTCAGTTTATTTGATTCAATTGATAATTAAGTTTAATCTGTCTCACCTAGATAGTGTCTTATATTGGTGGTACAATGGGATCTGTATTCCGACATAATGGAAAATGTTTTGAACTCGCAGTGCTATGTTGCACAGACACGGACACGAGGCAACGATTCACGACCCTGGCAGTTCTGAGGACACATCAAATCTCAAAAATGTTGGTTACGGACACGTTATATGTATTACACACATCATTAAAATGAGATTCTACAACAATCTACACAAGATAATAATTATTTTTATTTTTCAAAATACTTGATTACTAACAAATAGAATTAATTAATAACATTTTGATCAAGTTTTTCATAAATAATCATTTTGGATTTGACTAAAAGGCGACTAAATTAGCTTCGCTTTTAATTTATTTTGATTTTTATACCAAAACTAATCATTTATGGTGTCCGAGAAAGTGTTCAAATAGTGTCCGTAAAGTGTCAATTTTCGATTTTTACGACACGTGATGTGGCGTGTCCATGGCGTGTCGTGAAGTGTCGTAACACGTCGCGGTCCGATCATGTGTCCGACACGGTTACGGCATCTTTCTAGGCGTGTCCGTGCAACATAGTCGCAGTGCGAGTTCAAATAGCGAATTCGCAGCATCACACCCATTGGATGTTGCAGATATGACATCATGACTTAACCACAATTATGAACTTATGTCATATCTCAGACATCCAACGACTAATGATGTCATATCTCGCAACATCCAACGACTGACACTGCCGCGGGTCGTTTTGAACTCGGCGTTGCGACATAATTAGCGAGGTAAAAATCGGTAAAGAAAACGATAACGAGAGAAAGGAAACAATTCCATGGAAAGTGATTCCATGGGATCAGTTTCCTGAGGGAGGCAAGGAAAGACTTTGGATTATAAACATTTATAGGCCTGATTTTGAACCCGATAGACAATCATAGGCCTGTTTTTTTTTTCAAATTTACAAATCTAGGCCTCCATCCATGTTTCCATCCAAATCCGTTAGTTTTGTCAATTTCTCGGTCAATTCGGTCAATTCCTCATATGAGATGAGACAATGAAGCCGAAATTACCCATATACTATTTAGACCACTATCTCATCTTTGTTTCTCTCTAAGAAAACGGACGTTTCAGATTGAACACCTCACATCATCATTAACACCGACACGTGTAATAATCTTGGACCACTAGATTAGATCATCTCTAAGATAATAGACGCTTATGACTCTTCCCATGGGTATGCCAAACACTGATATTTTGCATATATGCACCCACTCTGGGTATGCCAAATCGCAAACTCATATGCAATATGTTTTTTCGCATCTGGCATCTGTGCTAAAGTTTCCATGACGATAGAGATCTACATTTCTTTGACGATAAAGACTTTATCGCGATATTCTCTTTATCTCCGGCCGATATTCACTTTATTCCAGAGTAATTTTATATATATATAAATTCTTACTCTCCTACTTTTATATTATTCTAATATATTTTTTTATATTTAAAAGGGCCCCACTAAATATATTATAACACTAAAACTTTTATAAATACCCCACCACACAAACACAAATATATTTTTTATTCATTGGAGGTCCAATGCAACACGATTAAATATATGTTTTTAATCCAACCCAAGATATCTTCCAAAGTGGGGAAACTCATTTCTTAATGTCACGTAAGATGCCAAATAACATTTTTACCATCTCCATAGGAAGACGCCTTATAATTGAACCATCTATAATTGTGGAATATAGATCGGGTGCGAACCAAATGTAACCGTGTTTCCTCCATTTTTTTTTTTCCTATTCCTCCTATTTGTTCTCTCTGGTTCTTCTTCTTCACACTGCCTCTGTATGGATGGAAAATGGATCTGAGATTCCGTTAGCATCTATCTATGATTAGTTCAATTCATTTGGCATAGAATTGAAAGTTACGAAACTAATTCGATTCAATCTTCATCATTAAAACCCAAATCTTAGTTCAATTAGCACTCTTAGTTTCAAATCTAAAATCGACATCAGCGTCATCTGTTCTTTTAGAAGATTCGATGAGATTCAATATCACCTAATCGATTCAACAACTTCATAAACAAAATCGATCCAGAAGATAAGAGGTGGTGATTATGATTTGCATATCTGGTGATGATGGTGAAGAATGAGTTGGAATGGAAAAAAATTAGTTTCTGCTGAAGGATTAGGGTTCGAATCTGGTAGTGAATTCAAAGAAAGACAAGAGGGTTCTGATGGTGTCTTTTGCAAATTAGAATTGGTTAAATGGGCTGATCTCGGATTTCAGTTGTGTTTTGATTTTGAGCAGAAGCCATGAGGAATTGCTGTTGTTGTAGTTGAATGGGTGTATTTGAAGAAGGGGTTTGCTGTGATTTCATTAAGAATAAGAATGGGTTTTGCAGTTTTAGTCTGAAATTGAAGTTGTTGGTTCAGGAAATGGATTTGGGTGCTGGTAATGGACGGTAGAGATTTCAAGTTGTGTAGTTTGAGATGAATTAGGGTTCTTGAATGATGGAGAGAAGCTGAAAAATGAATTAGGGATTTGTTGCTTGTATTGCAGAGGTGATGGAGAAGTTGCTGTTGTTGGTGGTCAAAGAGAGAAGATGAACACATAAAGAGGGGCTTTTGTTGCTTGTATTGCAGATGAGAAGGTGTTGGTGGTGGCTCTGCGGTGAGACTGAAATGGAGGAGTGACCTGTTTAGGTGTATGTTTAGGATTTGAAGCTGAAGCTAAAGTTATTTTTGGGAAAGATTGAAGTTGTTTATAGTGTTGTTGCAGAAGTATGAATGCCTGAGCAAGTTGAAGGATTAGATGAATGATTAGGAAGTTAGAAAATAAAAAGGGTTTGTGAGGTTTTGATTGGAATGAATGATTTTATATGGAGGTGTGTATTGTAGTTATAAATTGTTAGAACTGAAATGGATTGAGTTGAAGTTAAGTAAACTGGTAGAACCTCAGATTGTTTGTGCAGGGTTATTTGAGTTGAGATTAAAGTGAATATTGTGTTTAGTAGATGGTATCGTATGAAGAAGACAGTCATGGTTAAGTTCTTGTTCAGCTTGAACCTGCATTTTCTGGTGATGTGCCATTCAGCTGGTATGACTTCACCCTGACTCAGCCAATCTGACTAAGTCGATTCCGTATGACTCGCCTAACTAAATGATTCAGACTGAGCTAACTATGAAACTCAATGATTTGAGTGCTTAAAAGTATTTTTACATTATACTAACGGTGCCAAAAAGTTGGATAACCACCGTTAGCCGTTTTATTTAAAAAACGGTCAAAATCGGCCTAGATTTGTAAGTTTCAAAAAAACGGGCCTATGGTTGTAACCCTGAAAAAAAACAGGCCTATATCTGTTTTTAACCCAAAAACTTTTCATGGAATTCCATGGAATTGAGTTTAAAACTTATTTTACGCCACACTTTTATTGCAATTCCATGAAGAGAAAACAAATTTTTGACCAAACGACGGAAAACACGCTATTTCCATAAAAATATGGCTAATTTCATGGAAATATCTCCTATCACACACAAGATAGAAGTAGATCAAAGTGTGACGTGTGACAGGGTGCCGTGGAGTCGGTGGACCAATGTCTAGTAAGAGTTTGACAAGTCAACTAGTAAATGTGAGCTTGGATTTATTTTTCTCAAGTAAAACTATAAAAATGTTGTCGGTTTATCGTTCTTCCTGGATGCATTCGTCACAAGTGAAGTCAGAAGGATCTATTATCTAACGCAGGATTAACGCGATTCTTGGGTGGGTGGAATTGTAATGTGAAACCAACTCAATTACTTCTACGATTATTCTGCTACTTTTAGTTCTCCAAACATCTGATATACTAATGAGAGAACTTATGCTTCAGCTGAAAGCTCTCTACTTCCTGATTATTGTTGTGCGGAGATTGTAGTCAATGATACTATAATAGATTAATTCCTAATGCTAAACGACATAACAATGGTGGATTGGTGCCCAAGGGGGCTACACACAAGCCAGCGGATAGCAGTAGCAGGAAAAAAAGAAGAAAAAAAATCAAATGGGTTGAAGATTACCGGGCTCAAATTTTCCAACTCTATATCAAAAAGCCCACGGTTTCACAATAATAAGCCCAGTGAACGGCAGTTTACGTCCGTATCCGTTCTGGGTAAAATTACAGGGTAAAACACAATCGCAAGATCTATGGGCGAATTACGGGCAAGATTTTCAAATCCGCACTTTTAGCGGTTTGGTTGCGATTCGACTTTGAAATCCAGCGGATTCACACGACTGCAAAACTGAGTTTAAGATTTTTACAAGGGATGACGGGTGTTTTGATTAGATTAGATTAGATTAGATATCTCTAATTTTATTAAGGGTTTTTCTTTTAATAGTAAACAATTGTTGGTTCTTGTTTCTAAATTTGGTCATTTAGTCTCATCATTTGTGGATTATAAATCTAGAGTTTTAGACCAATTCTAGCCCAAAATTTGTTGCCATCCTACCAAAATCGAGCCATGTTTAAGAGATGTGGTGAAGATATCGCAGGTGTGGTTAATAGAACATGAGAAGTAACAACGATTATGCGAATTTGATCGCGCACATAATGACAATCAATCTCAATATGTTTGGTGCGTTCATGAAAAATAGGATTAGCGGCAATATGAAGAGCGGATTGACTATCACGGTAAAAGCGCATGGTGGTCAGAGTCACACCTAGAGATTTCAATAATGCCTTGACCATGTGAGCTCACTACAAGTATGAGCCATTGAACGGTACTCGGCCTCAGTAGAAGATTGAGACGCCGTGTGTTGCTTCTTTGTCTTACAAGATATAGGTGAGCCTCCCAAAAAAATAAAGTAATCAGTAAGCGAACGACGACTAAGATGACAGGAGGCCAAGTCAGAGTCACAATAAACAGTAAGTTGAAGAGCACTATCCCTGCGTAAAATTATCCCTTGACCAGGATGTCCCTTTAGATAACGAAGAACTCGGAGGGCAGCTTCCCAATGAGACACCAGGAGATTGCATAAATTGAGCCAATACATGCACCGGTAACACAATTCTGGACGCGTAATGGTTAAATAAATCAAGCGTCAATAAGCGAAATAAACGAGATGAATCGAGTCTGAGAGGACCATCATCAAGAGCTAAGTGATGATGTTGATCAATGGGTAAGTATTTGATTTGGCTCCAAAGAAGTCCGTCTGAACATAATGTCCAATGTGTATTTGCGTTGAGATAAAAAGCAGTCCATTGACTCCTCGAGATATTTCAATGCCGAAATACTTGAGATTGCCCAAGTCTTTCATATGAAAACAACGACTTAAATATGCTTTAAAAGTAGTCATAGCACCAAAATTGTTCCCAACAATAATTAAATCACTACAAAAATGGTGCCCTATTGGGACGGCAAAAAAGTGTCACAATAGCTCGATTTTCCGTCACAACTGAAATATTTGTGACGCATACAGTTCGGTCACCTTAGGTGCTGTCGCAAATACCTTTTGTGACGGACAATGCGACGGGTATACTGTCACAAATCACTTGTGACGCCAGCGTTGCTGTCACATTTGCCTTTGACTATTTTTAGTTGACTTTCCCAACAGGGACGGCATCTGCCGTCACAGTAGGTATTAATTGGGACGGTAGACCCAACAGGTAATTCACCTCTGGTCCGACTTAGTTGTCACCAAAATCAAAAAATTTAAGCACAATTTGCAATTCCCTGCTATAAAAATGAATTTCAAGTTGTAAAAATTACATCCATCAAAAAACACACTAGAAATTCTCAAACTTGCAATTTTTTTCTGAAAGTACAAAAATGGCTTAGTTACCATACAAAATTAGAAGACAAGTGTTTGTTAAAATGCCAGAATAATTCTAAGAAGAAATCACCAGTTTCAGCAGCAAATGCCTCAGCTCAAGAATGAGCTCTTAACCCTTTTTGCACAACCTGCGCAACACTTCTCTACCATGGAAGCTTCAGCTTTGTCTTCTAAACCTCACTACCACCAACAGCATCACCTATTTCCTGAGAAGCAACCAGTCACCAGAACCAACAACTACGAGTTCAAACTCTTTCCCTTATACAACAACCAGATCTTCTCCATTCTCTGAATTCAACAACAGGCTCAAATCTTGACCAAACGCGACTTCAACTGCACCAATTCCTCCATCTCAGTTGTTCATCATCTTCTAATGGTACCACTAACAACACTCCAGCAGCAGCAAAAAAATGCCTTAGTTACCATACAAATTAAAAGACACATGTATCAGCAAGAATCACCTCCATTCCGACTAGAAAATAGAAAGAAATGGTGTTAGCAAACATATATATCAAGGCCACATAGTAGAGAGAAAACAGAAATGTCAAGAACGCCACTGGAGACCTATAAAACACATGACTGCAGAACGATTATGTGATAATGTGGAGAAAACAGACATAACATAAAGGTTATGCACAGACAAAGTTAAAACATAATACCAAAGAGAAATTGAAAGTTGAGCACTCGGTCCTTCTCTTTAAATTCCAACAAAGTTTAAAATGCTCAGAATAATTCTAAGAAGAAATCTGAGTACCAGAAATTGTTCAGTCGAAATTATCTTTTACACACCATATTTATCAAAGCCCTTCCATCACATTTTTTCTGCTTTATATTATGTTTAACTAAGACTCTTTCAATTTAGAATTAAAAAACTCCAACAAAGCTCTTACAGTTAACTAAGATCTTAATAATCTTCTAAAATTGGGGCTTTAATCTCACCAAGCGATCAATAGAAGGTCCTGACTGCTGGGGTTTAGACGACTTTGGATTTTGGAGCATTCAATATTATTAAATACAGCTCCTTAAACTAGTTGAGGTCAATAGAAGAACCATCTCTTTGACCCTGAGATAAAAACTAGCATCCCCAATATGCAAAGTCACTTATCATGAACAAGTAACGGATAGAATGGACTTACAGACAAGCTCTTCATGAGGAGAAGTCCCACATCCTCCACAGAAAGTTTAGTGCGTTCGGCAAAATGCTCAATGAAATTGTTCGATCCTCCACAGGGCGGCTAGAGAACACAAAAACAATGGTTAGATTGCCAATTGTAATAAAATAAAAATAAAGAATCTAACATGCATTCTAGCACTGGTACCTACCTGAAGATGATTTCCATCAAGCGAAGAATGTTAATCTTTTCCAGTAGCTTGTTCTTGTTCTGTACCAATGCAGGGGTTGAGCGCTCAAAGCAGCCTGTGAACAACAAAGAGTTCTTGATATCGAACTAAATCACCAGAGTTGAAGGCCTGAAGGATATAGTATAGCGGCTCCACCTTAGTCCAAAAAAAAAAAAATTATCTGGAATTTTAGAAATGGTGAAATTTTCATTTAGCGAACAGTACATGGAGTATAGATTACAAGATGCAACTGATCAGTATGCAATATTTACAATTTCAAAATATTTTGAAAAGCAAACTCAACGGAAAGATCATGATGACAAGCTTTAGCTTTCTGAGAAAATTCGTTAAATTATAGCCTAAATGATATGAAACACTGAAATCTGTAAGTTTTCCACTAAAAATTCACTTGCTTTTGTCATTTTAAGAACCAACATTCAGTAAAGAATTATGAGTATAGCTTATGCTCATAAGCCTTGTATAGAGGCAATACATGCTTAAGACCTACTTCACTTATGAACTCTCTAGAGCAGTTGTTTCTTACTAAAAAAACACAAACTGACGACAATCTCATGCTCAATCATACACACGCTTTAATAGCATAAAACCAGAATAGCACGTAAAGCGCAGATTTAATGGAAACATGAGTGTCAACAACATTAACAAGTGCTCAACAAAATTCAAACAAATAAGAATACGCTTCACCAAAAAATGCCAGTTCACTGATATACACAGTGACACGTTCATTCCTATTACAACAAGATGGACTTTACCTAGGATGAGAATGGATCAACGAGACAGCAACAGCTTAAGCGCAGTTAACACAGTATTTTCTCAAAGCTACACGGGTTAAAATAGTTAAATTAAATACTCTGGTGTAGATGGACTTACTATTGGAGTGCGCAAGCAGCTTCCCAAAATTATAAGTATCGAGAAGATGTAAAATTTTCTCCAGGGCCAATCATGATACCAATTTCATAAAAAATATGTGTACGATAACGTATCCAAAATCATTAAACTGTACAATTCCTAGTCAAGATGCTACAACGGATTAATTCTCCCATTAAAAAAAAACAATTGATCTTATATAAACATTTGATCATTAAAGAATAAGGTATGGTAATAGTAGAGGATTACATATAATGCTATAAATTAGATTGAAAAGTGAAAAGCAGCACATCCACTCCAGGAATAAGCTTTTGTACTGCACATTACATTCGCACGAGCTTTACATGAGAAATGAGAAGTGAGGAGAGGGTTTGATTGACCACCAACGTTCACCTCTGATTCTAGGGATTAACATAGTTAAGCTGACCCGTTACCAATCACTTGAACTGCCAAGAGATTGCAGCAACAGGTCTAGCATATGCACATCAAGCAGAAATGGCAGGTCATAGTGTAACAGTGTACAGACAATGAAGATCGATTAAAAACACATTATATATGTATGATTTACGGTTTCAATCCAATTGGAAATGGAGAGTTAATTCAATCGAAATTAGGGGTTTTTAGAATAGGATAAAATGAGACTGCAATACATTATAATCAAAAAAGAAAAAATAAGAGATAATACTGTGAATATATTCCATTAGATCGAATCAGAACACATAGAGTTCCAACATCCCCAATATATCCAATAGATCGACAAAATCGAAAAAAAAAAAATAATCAAAATCGAAATCCGAATTTCTGATGTTAATAAATAAACCAAGCAGCCGATCGATCAAAATGAATGACCTAAATAATCTAGACGGGATCTTGTCGCAAGAGATGAACGTTTCTAAATCCCTAACTTCACACAATCTAGACTGGATCTAGAGATTACTAAACTTAAGTCTACTGTTTCTCTTTTGATGAAGAACACTTTGAGTAATAGTTAGGAAACAAACATCAATCATAGCTTAAAAACTAGAAATCGAAATCAATTATGGATCTGGAAAATCAATTTTAGGAGGAGAACGTACCAACGAATTCAAGAAATCGGAACTGGAAAATCACACGAATTAAAGAAATCATCCTTCAGACAATGGGACGACACCAATTGATGAATTTAGAGAAAAAATTACGAGAGAATTTGATGTTCCCCTAAAAGAAATTTGGGCAAAATCAAGGCGGAGAAACTAATGAGACGGCTAGAGGTTTA
>JAJJWW010019385.1:0-23540 GCA_023531295.1 Papaver armeniacum
TTTTCCACTAGTGATAGTTTGTATGCCGTGATACCACATTTGAAGTTCGAATCGACACTAAGCTTCATATTTATGGATTTCAATGATGTATCCTGCTAAGTTTGAAGTTAGAACCCTCCCGGAGCTTCTTCGTTTAGAGTTTGTATGCCGTTATACCATATTTGAAGTTCGAATCGGTACTGAGCTTCATATTTATCTATTTCAATGATGTATCCTTCTAAGTTTGAAGTCAGAACCTTCCTGAAGCTTCTTGGTTCACAGTTTGTATGCTGTTATACCACATTTGAAGTTCGAATCAACACTGAGCTTCATATTTATCGATTTCAATGATGTAGCCTTCTAAGTTTGAAGTTAGAACCCTCACAAAGCTTCTTGGTTCATAGTTTGTTTGTTATTATACCGAATTCGAAGTTTGAATCGACACTGAGCTTCATATTTATCGACTTTGATGATGTATCATGCTAAATTTGAAGTCAAAACCTTCCCGGAGCTTCATATATATCGATTTCGATGATGTATCATATACTAAATTCAAACCGGTATGACTAGTTGAAATTACTTCATGACCTATGTTACCAGTCGAAATTCAAACCGGAAACACAAAGAGAAAGCACAAAAACACAAAGAGAAAGCACAAAGAAAACACACTTTCCTTGATCCGTATGATAGTCTTTAATCAAATCTCTACCGTTTATAAATTTGCTTAATCCGTATGACCATCCTTAAATGAAATCTCTACCGTCCAAATTTTTTTATATAAAATACCAAAATAAATTTCTCTCACTAACTTCTCTTTTCTTCATTTCTACTCTCTCAATCTTCCGCCTCCTCCGAAGAAAACCCAAGCTCAAAAAAATCCTCTCAATTCTTCTTCAACTACAGATCGGCCATGGGTTCAAAAAATGAAGGAGCTGCAAACCATTTTCTCATCTCGAATGAAGAAAACTCATTTCTCTGTGTTGAATCGCACAACTTATTCGAACCCTAATAGTCGATTCGATCTCAGCAGAACCCCAACTTCAATCACTGGATGTTAACTCTAAATACATCAGAATTATCTTCTCGATTACAAGAATCGCACCATCGGTTTTCTATGGAAGAAACCCTAAATTCCTTTATACTTCTCAAATTCAACCACCAATAGATTTATCTCTTGTTTCTGAGTTTACACAATCAATTCAAAATCAAAACCCACTCAATCTCTTCTCCGGTTCATGAATCTTTTCTTCTTCGTCGATTTCTTCGGATTTCAAAACCATTTATAAATCGTTGCTACAGAGTTAGGGTTTGATTGAATTGAATTTGGATATAATGGATTTGAAGGTGATGAATAGATCTGAGATATGGAGATGAGTTTGGTGATTGGATGGCCGTATCAATGTGTTTGAGTTGAGAAATAGAAGGATTTGTTGAAGCCGCGGTTTCAGTGTGGTTGAATTGAGAAATGGAAGGATTTTTTTATTTCAATCAAGCTGGTTGTGATTTGCATTCAGGTAGCTGGGTTAAAGACGATTCATTACCAGTTTACAAATCATCAAACAAATGGTTGATGTTCAATTCGACTGTCAAATGGAAGGTAGACCTGATTCTATGCTTCTGCATCTGGTTATTCAATATATTTCGAATCCTTTTCTTTCCTAATTTTTGTGGTTTTACTACGAAAAAGAAATTTGTTTGTGAGATGACTTTTCTAATTTTAATCATTTTGGTATGAATACGATGAACTTCGGATGCTAATTGGCTTTACCAAGCTACAGGGGAAGAATACTATTTGGCATATGTTGTGAATAACGGTGCCTTTTTGGGAGGAACTGGTTGGGATGTAGGTGAATTCTCATGGGATAACAAATATGATGGTATGCAAATTCTTCTCACAAAGTTATATTGCTACAATTTTTGATATTTTGCTCAGAAAAAAGATTTGTAAGGGAGTATATTCTTAATTGGATTTAATTGTGGCTAAGAATACTGTAAAATGAATTGAAGGTTCTCTTAGAAGGAAAGGGTGGAAAATACACTTCTACATTACAGCAATATCAAGCTAAAGCGCAATATTTTGCTTGTGCTGCATGCAAAAAGAACATGTGGCTACAACGTGCTTCGGACTCCTGGTATATTGTCCATAGTAATGTTGATGTTGAGTAAATTAGGATATTCATGTTGGATTCTTGACTGAATTTTCATATTTCGTTTTAATTCCTTTATTTATGCCTTGTCCAGTGGAACTCGATTTTGAGGCAATCACGAAAGTGTAACTCGATTTTGAAACCGGAGTATGGGAGTCTATATCTCGACTAGCTCGTGATTTAATTGGACGAATGCTCACAAGGTATGTCGACGCTAGGTTAACTGCAGACCAAGTTTTAAGTAAGCCCTCAATATTCTTTTGCAGTCTCTTTTCGTTTCATACTTCTATTCTTTTTCTACTTCAGTTTTGTTAACTGTTCATTGTTCTTTGTTTCAGGACACCCATGGATTCTATTCTATACAGAGCGCGCGGACTTTGAAGACACTATCAATCAAATCAAAATTAAGAGCTGGTAAACCCTCTAATTGAGTCATTGAACCACAAGATTCATTAGAGAGAGCTAGGATTACAATCAATGCTCTGTGTCTCAATAGTGACTCAAATACCCGTAATCAATGCTTCATTCACTAGAGTATCATCAATAATAAACCACTTGCTTGTGTGTTTCATAATTTACATGTAATAGCCTAAGAAATTAAATATTTGATGGTGTCTGCAGGCAGCAATGGAAGACACACTTGTTCGCATATTAACTCCCAAACGCTCTATTGTTGTATTGAGGGGTGTACATGCTTCCAAGGAGCAAGGCAGGCGATATGTAATCACTTATGTTCTTTGTAAATGGAATCGTGAAGTCTACCAATCTTGTGTTGCTGCGAGGAAGGTATGAAGATTTTGGGTCTTGAAGTTTGAAGTTTGAACAAGTGTAAGGAAAAAACAAGGTAGTTGTTATAATGATGATGATTGAATATATGATTATATGAGCTTCATTTTTTCAAGATTCTATTGCGATCGAGTCTTCCCGAGATTCACATGTTTGGTTTGCCAGTCGGATGTGGTTTGTGGTTGTCTTTGAGCTTGAAATGCAAAACAATAGCAAAAGAGATGATCGAGCTCATGGTGCGATTGTTGCGGTGAGTTGTGGCTGAATGATATTGCAGGTGGATGCTTAGATGTATGCTTTTAGGTCACGGGAGGTGGAGATGTGAAGTTGGTGATATTTAGATGGAGATCATTTGTTGGAATTCCCTCATGTAATGAAATTAGAACAGCTCATTTGGACGGCATCACAAGAAGGTATAGCGACAATCAATTTCCTCGTCGTTCATGTTGGGAAAGAGATCTTTTGTCTCATTCGAGATCATTTTTACTTACTTTTTTTTTGACCATCTTGAATGAGGTTCTCTTCTTAAACACTCTTTTCTGGTTTGCGGTGATTACATCAGGTTACATGGGTTTTTCCTGACACTCTCAAGGCTGCCAACATTCCGGCGCAGATTCTGTGAGGTGGTAAACACATTGGACCAAGAAGCAAGCGACACTTGCATGGTATGGAAGCGAAAGCTTTATAGAAACAACTGTGTAGTTTCTTTTTCAATTCAAATTTTCCTAGAAGAGAAAGAAGGAGATGGACTGGATGATCCAATATGCATTTGCCAATATTCTTGTTCAATTACTCTGATCGAAAAATGCATGGAATATATGAAGTTTGCAAGCAATGGGGAAATGAATATCAAACCATATGGATGGAGTGAAGGTGGTCAAGCGAACTCAATTCCCTGCACAGGTATCTCAATGTACCTGCTAGAATTTATTCTTTTCTTTGGTTATTAACAGGCAATGGGATTTCTTCTTTATTGTTGTGAAATTAGGGGTTATGTAGAAAAGTTTGGGTATTCACTGAACCCTATAGTTGTGTTTTAAACTTTTAATGGTTTTATGTATGTCTTTTGCAGGCTCTGGTGTTGTGTTGGTGTGATCGGTGTGTCCAAGGGCTAGAAGGGTTTTACTAAAAAGGAGTGTTATTAGATTATGATTTTTGGTGTTGAAGTTAAGAAAAGCGATCTTCGTAGTAACAAACAATAGTGATTATAATTGGAAATCTGATCTTCTTTTCAAATACATGGTTATTAAAGTTTTATAGATTTAATTTTGTATTTAAATTTTCGAAATTTAATTTTTTTCAAATTAAATCGAATATGTACCACAACTCGAGAATTAGAGTTGTCAATGAAATGACATGCAACTCTTCCCATAGTTGTCAAACAAGTGACATCCAATTCAAACCATTGTTGTCAAAGAAATGACTTGCAACTCAAACTATTGTTGTGAAAGAAGTGACATACAACTCAAACCATTGTTGTCAAAGAATAGACATACAACTTTAACTATAGTTATCAAAGAAATTTCTGCAACCCCAACAAGTGTAGTGTAGGAGTTATTTTTCGCAACCCGGTAAGAGTTGTGTTAGGCATTAAGAGAAAATTTCAAAAGAGATTCACAACGGAAGCAAGTGTTGTACAAAACTGAACCACAACCACGTTTACGACTCTAGCTGAAGAGTTGCAAAGAATTTCTACAACCCCTTGTGCAACCTATAGATAAACGTCGTCTTATATAGTAAGACAACTGTTTTCCGGGGTAGTTAATCGATGTTTTTCCCGTAGTGCCGATACTTTACTTGTGTTAGATCTAATTACACTTCCGTGGTTTAGATTACGACCCCAAGTTTGTGGAGGTCTTGTTATCCCTCTAGGATTTGGGTACCTGTCACATAACATCAGTAACAACATTTCCAGCTAACCATCTAGCTAAAAGCTGTTATTTTAGTTTGCAACGCATTATAAAGGTTGTCAGTTGATACTCTTGGTTCATATGGCAATGATGTGTCATGATGCCGGTTTGAGGTAATTTCAAGATGGTTGAGATGCTGCAAATTCATAGAATGCTAAGGGCCGAGTTGGCTCCAAAATTTAAGCATGACAACCAAGATGAATTTCAGGTGAAGCAGCTTTGATTATAGGTAAATTTTGCAGTTCAAGAATATTTTCCTGTTTATCATAAGTATGATCAAAATTTCTCTGGTTCGACACCCACTCGTAAAGATTAACCACAAAATCCGAGTCCTTTGTCCCTGAAGTACCCCATGAAAAAATTTTGAGGTAAAATTTAGTAGAAATTATATTTTTAAAAAGAGAAGATGTTGCAAAAAAAAAAGGGTTCAAACTAGACACCACCCAAGAAGTTGTGGCATACATTCAGGGGATGCATAGGAGTGTTTTTCACCATACTATCTCCACCACCACCACGACTAGTAGTTCAATATAGTTTAACTGTAGCATCTATTGCTGCTTTCACTTCAGATCTATCAAATTATTATATCTCTTGCTTGTACCAAATTATTTGATGATCCTTTTTTCATTTCTGTCAATAGAAATTATGAAACTATTTCTCAACCAAAATAAAACTATCAGTCTATCTTCTTCTGCTTTGTATCTGTTTCCCACTCATAAAGATTGAGTACATGAATTCAGGTGATTCATACGGATTGGACAGTTATCTAAGGCAGATCTCAAGGGAAAACAAAAAATTCACGCATATCAGAATGCAACCAGAAAATAGTTCTTAGGAGTAACATCCTCGCACGAGGTTCCGAAATTGATCAATAACATTTCCAAACTAAGGATTACTAAACCATGCATGCAATTCTTTTACTAACATCTTTTATTCATGGATCTAGTTTTACTTACTATGTTCTGAAAGCACTTGTGGATTATGATATTCTTTTATTCGTTTAATCTTTGATTGACATTTCCAGATTTCTCAATTTACGAAGTGTGAGGATACTCTACAACATAATATACTACTCCAAGTTCTTGTACACTTCCAAAAGTTTCAAGGGTACAACGTCGTCGCCATGATATTCTGCAATTGATAAATGACATTCCAAACTAAGGATTTCTCGAATTACACAAGCAACTCTTCATGCACATCTTTTATTCATAGATCTAGAATCTACAGTGTACATACTTCATGCTTTGTTTGTCGCACTGGAAGATGGATCTACCCAAGAAAACAATCCAAAAAACCCTGTGCAACCAAAATAAAAACTGTGAGCCTAAATCAAAACAATAGACAACTAACGAGAACTAAAACACTAATTAAAAATAGAATAAAAAATGAAGTGCTTACAAAAATGCAGTCAATTCTTCCCAAGTACATCACAATATACAATGAAAAAATCTCCGGTTTTAAGAGGAAAAATCACTGTGTGAGTAAATTTCATGAACAATAGAGGACAAGGGCTTCATCTTCTTCCGGAAATTTTAGAGGAATTAGGAGATCAGTGAGTAATAAACAGATTCACGAAGAATCATACATTATTCGAAGAAAAAAAATTGAGGTCCAAAGAAAATGAGCAAAAAGAAAGTTTTACTTTGAAGGCGGCTGCATATTGTGGTTTTAGGGTATGTTTCTATGTTTTCATGGGATATTACTTTATGAGAGACCTAGATGGAGATCCAACGGTGGGAGATGTTTTAGATATCTCCATCGAAGGCTTGTACGTGGAGACTTGTAGTGTTTGGTGGAAAGTTTAGAATGGCTTGGAATTGGTCACGTCCATGTATCATGACCCTGAACTTTTCTTGTCAAATTTGGTTGAAAGTCGAAAATTCCCCGGGAATTGTCCCGTTCATGTATCATGACCGTGCACTTTGTTTGATTGGTGAAGAATTTGGTGTTACCAAGTTTCGAATTCAGGTAGCGGGTAGCATCATGACCCTTTTTTATAGCGGGTAGCATCATTATAAGCAAAGTGGTGATGTTATCACTTATGGCGACTCTGCTGAGAGAGATCCCGCTGTTATGCATGGGATCGTAAAATTGGGTAAGATGTCTGTCGACAACCGTTTCTATAATTCCATTAATGATCGATGTTCCTCGAGCCATTGACCGGCGATGCTACTAGCTGTTATTTCGGCCATGTTCAATTGAATTTTTGTTTAATGAAGTCCGTTTTAATGTTGTCACGGTAGTTATTAATCCAATCACTAATCCATATCAATTAATTTGAAAACAATGAATACACACTCGGATAACACAAGCAAGCAAGCATGTTTTTTCGAATGTCCATTTTGAAGGAAGTCTATAATTTGGGGAACCGGCGAGCATAAAATCAAAGTTCAACCATTAAAATTAGAACCATGAGAGGGTGTTGTCCATTGTATCCATAACAAAAACCTATCTGTTATCAGATCTTTTTGTTCTGCGCCGCCAGCCTGTTGTATTCTCTATTTCTTATGTCCAGAGAATAGGGTTTTGTTTTTATAAACAACAAAAGTATTTGAATTACTAAAATGTCCATCAAACCTAAATTTTGGTTGTGATTTAGCCTAGGCCTTGACTACACACCCCCAAAATGGCTCGTCGGTTTGGGTTCCACTCATGACTCAAGTGAATGCGAATTATTACTAACAAAAGAGGTCACAGGGTTAAGCAAAAACAAAAGGTTTATCTACACACCGGACATCTAAAAAAAGGTGAAAATTTGATAACGAGGGTTTTCCACTCCCTCGATCTGCAGTATGATAAGTTGTAATTTCTGGTGTTTACCCATAATTTAAGTCATCTATGATGAACAATAAATTCCACGGGAGTAGCAGCTGCCTTCAATCACTGCCCACTGGTGCCATAATAATTAACCACGGGGAAAGATGAACCAACCCAAATCTAAACAAGAATGGCTAGGTAATCTCTTTAAAGAGATTAGTTTTCATTTTGAAACAAATCTTCGATTTTGTCTTTCGTTAATGTGATGGTACATCTGGTTTTGGTTGGCTAGGCCAGGCACTGCGTTGTTTTCATTCTGTTCAGTGCTTGGAAATGGAACAGACACCTAATCAAAACTAGGTACAAAGGAGTAGTGTTACTAGTCCTACTTTATGGTGTGCGAATATGGGTAAATTGTGTGGCTATATTTACATGATAACTTGAATTAAGATTATAGAGACAGTACAATTTAACACTTGAAATCATGTTTCAATGCTTAAGAAATAAACATTTAACTCCTAATTGTTCATTTCTCATAAACAAAAACAAACAGATCTTCAGTGCAAAACTATACACAGAAATTGCAACAGTTGAAAATACAAATACTTCATGTCACTTGATTTGACTCAAGTAGCATCTACAATCCTCAAATTTCGTTTGGGCTCAAAGAGAGGGTAATCCGAAGCACGATTGGTCAACGTTTTACTTTGTTGAGAGGAGAAATCATTATGCTGTATATCGTTGTGTTGTTGTTGAAGATGTTTAAACCACTCATGATTTGGTTGTGACGATAGTACTTCAGGTTTCCTTTATCAAATTAGAGAAGCGGGGTCATGTCAAGACAGCAATTCAAAATACCCTGTGCAACAAAATTAAAATAAAAATTATTAGCCTAAATCAAAACAATAGACAACTCTTGAAGAATCAGGATACCAGTAATAGATATACATACTCTTGAAGAATCATCCATGATTCAGGAAGATATTTTAGCCGGAAAATTTTGAGATTTAAAAGAAATGAAGAAAGAGAAAGTTTTACTTCTTAGACGGCTTGAAATTTAGGGTTTAGGGGTTTGTTTCTAGGGTATATATAAGAGACCTAGATGAATATCTAACGGTTGGAGATGCTTTAAATTTTCTATATTGAAGGGTTGGAATTTTTTGTTTAGTTGCGGGTCAAATTAAGGCTAAATTGCGGAAGTGGCTGCTGTCCGCGCTAGTTTTACAAAAAATTCCTAAGGATATGCGTGTGTACAAATTGACTAGGACACAAAATTGACGTGGACAGAGAGGGAGTTAAAAATGCTTCAAAGTTGACATAAGCGGTGTAGATTAACGATGTGTACCTCAGAAAAATAAAAAACATCAACAAAAGAACTATATTATCAAATGTTTGGTTTGTTGGTGCGTATGATAATGATTATATGTTTTTCCTTTGATTTTTGATTTACAATAGCTAAATATGGATCAAATCATTAGTCTAGCTTTGTTTTATTAGTCCAATCTTTAACACTAATTAGATGAGGATATTCTAGCCCATAAAAAAATTTATAGGATAAAGGGTATTGGAGGTTAATATTTCGTGAGTTCATTTTGTGCGTGCACTTTTATAACCGCATTTGGGATCCCTTAGAGCATCCACAGCCACGACCAAATTTGTGGACTATAATTAAATTTGGTCGTGAATTGAAACACAATGGGTGAGACTAAACCCAAATATAGTCCATTTTTCTAGGGTTTGGTACGAAATTTGATCACCGACACGGACTATAATCAAAATTGGTGGGGCGTGAGTATAGCTAGCGCTTGGATTCAGGCGTGAGTTTAATCAACGCCCATCATTATATGCGCTAGTATAATGTCCGTCTGAATGTAGGCGCTAGTATAATATCCGTCCAAAGAAAATGAGACAGATCTTAAATCTATGCCTGACCTCCAGACGTTGATATAGAGTCCGCTCATTATCAGGCGCAGACTATACGTTCGCCAGACTAAAATTTAGTCTTCACCCACTGTGCTTCACCTCCAAAAATGCCAAAAAAAATTAGCATTTGGCATGGTTTTTAGTATTTAGTCCCGTCTATGACTGTGGTTGCTCTTAGTACCAAATAAATTTCAGGCCGGTTTCGGTTTCCAGTTCCATCTATATTTAAATTTTCCATTTTTTCCTCCCATTTTTACAAATAACAATTCCGATAGGCTGTTGATTTTCTTTTGAAGTTCTGTTAATGGGTAAAAGTTAACAGAACTTTTACAAATAACAATTTAGTAAAAGTTATGATCAAAGAGCGAGTAACAAATGCCTGGCGCTGTTAATGGGTCTGACTTTCGTTTGGGTAGGTCTGGACTGGATAGTTAGGTCTCAGGCCCATGTTGGAGCCAAATTAGGGTTCACTACGTTCTCTACTTGTATAAATAGATAACGATCTAAACATTGTTTTATTCTGAGCTCAACTCCGCCGTTTCAACATTTTCCATTTTATGGTGAGAACGTTTTGCACATCTAAGTAGTTTTGAAGTTTACATATACTTGGATTTCAAATCTGCTATCTTTGCTGAGTTAGATCTGTATTCCACCAGATCCGGTAGCTTCTCTGGTATGTTTCACGTTTTCTTCTACTCAGTTAAAGGGGAAAGCAATTGCTTGTATATTCCATATTTGCTGAGATTCAAATTATGCAATCAATTGTATGTTTGTATCTCCTAATTAGCTGTCTTTTGTTTTTTAATCTCTAAATATTCATGTTAATTTCCTTCGTAAAGGGGATGATTAATTATCAAACAGATAAAGTGTCTAACTACATGTGTTAATTTACTGAGATATTAAAATAATGTTGTAGTTTTTTCCCACATCCATCAAGTCATATAACTTTGATTTAATTTTTCCTTACAAAGAATCAATGAAAGTTGGCATTCCTTGCTTGACTCGTTTTTAGACCAGCAAATTTCATCTTCTTAAATTCTCCGGATTATTAAAGAGAAAATAGAAGCGATGGTAGGAATTAAAATGTTGATGCTTTTAGAATTCAGTTTCATTTACATTGATTGCATACAATTTAGAGACAGACATGCAGAAAATTGTTTTTGGATCCCTCTAAAATGACCATAAGTTGGATTATGCGTTAGTGATAACGTGATGCATGAACTTCATTACAATATACACAGAGTTATGCTTCACTTCATAAGCAGCCTCCACAGTATTCCCAAATCAGAGTATTGGAGTCTGTCAGGTGTTGGAAAGTAGGCAGTGATAGAATATGAAAACTAAACAAGGAGAGATTGATAGAATGAGAGAAGTTGTTCTCTTGCAAAGTCTGCTACCATATCTACTCCAGCCCGCATTGACACATGTGTAACAAAAAACACAATAAGACCACCTTTTATGAAATGATATATGGACTGGAAGTTTCTTGCTGAATATCATGGTTGAAGTGAAGCCCTTTTGGGAATTTTGATGGCAATTTTGGTATTAACACGTAATGGGATTTCACGGTGCTAATAACATGTGTTTGTAAGGGTTTTTTCTTTATATTGATATGGCTTCTTTAAAATTTAGGTTGAAGGAAAGATAGGAAAGATTATGTTGCTGGTTGGAATGAGGTTATGCTAGGCTTATTTACGAATTCGATTAATGATAATAAACTAATTACTAAAAGTGCTTACTGTCTTTTTTCCTTTTATTAATTCTGCATCTGTGCTTTCAAATTTAGAGTCAAATTTAGAGATATATCGGTATATTTTGAACATGTGAAATGGTGGTGTTGGAGATTCAAAGTACGTTTATGTGATTCTAAGTTTGTGTCTCCTAATCAGCTGTTTTAGTGTGTGTCTGAATAAAAATGGCTAATTTCCTTAGGAAAAGGAATGATTAATTATCAACCATATAAAATGTCTAAATACATGTGTGGATTTATTGATCTATAAAAATGTTGTAGTTTCTTTGTACATCATTTTTACTTACGAAGAATAAATGTAATGCTTGACTCATGTGTGGATTTCTACTTTTTCCTAGCTAATTCATAAACTTTGAAGATTGAAAAGATTAAAAGAAGAAGAAGAGAGATGAAGAAAATGGCAGCTGCAGGATTTCTTTTATTGATCATCTTTCCTTGTTTTTACATAACGATCTCAGGTATGCTAATCTACATCTGTCTTATTTGATGTTTTTTAATGGAGTATATAAAAGGAACAAATACTTTGATTTTCTGTGAACCAGCGGAGTGTACTACTTCTAGCAAGAGCAACAGTACCATTACCAAAAACGACGGTTGGACTACGATAACCAACCATACCATTAGCTGGACAAATTGTACCAGTAGTACCAGCAGCACCCCTACTACGAATACTGCAGGAAGCATCATGGTGAACCGGCGTAAGGGTACTGGTGCATTCTCGTTACTTGTCATTCTCATTGCAATTGCGCTGATAATGTAATTCATTGCTCAAGTTTTAGGGTTTTCATTTCAGCTATCTGAGTTATTAGCCAATGTCAGAATGTTTATCAAATGGAAAAAATAGTAGTGTTTGGGTATTCAAATCATGATCGTCAGGTCAATGGTTATTATTTAGTTAATTGGGTTCAAAAAGGAATTCGATTTTAGATAATTATATGTGTATCTGTGTTTCTTGCAATACGATGGTATTATTCTAAAGATCAGGATAATCCGATTGTATGATTGTAAAAAACTCATGTCTCTGCCTCTTGAAGAATTACGGCAGTACTTTTAACTGAAAGAACTCAAATATCTTTAACATTGCAAAATCATCATTAAAATTCAAGTCCTTCGAATTCAAATGGTTGTGTAGATTGCTTTTTATCATATTTGCTTTGTTGAATTGTATTTTGGTGCAAGCACTCAAAGTATTGCAAAGAACTGCAAGTTCTGATAAATTAAGAAGAGATGAAGGTCAAAGTATTAGCATGTGTAGATGGCTCGGAAGATAATACTGGTGGTGGTGGTATCGATAATGAAGAATAAGATGGCTATGTGCCGCCGTGATGAGATGAGATGATCTTACGAGCAACCATAGTGGTCGACCAAAACCAAATATTTGGTCGAGAATTCAAATGCTGCGGAGAGGAGTAAAGACCAAAAACTAGAGTAAAATTAAAAACCAAAACATATTTGGTCTTTAGTTTGGTTTTGGTCTGGCGTAATTTAACAGTATGCCCGGCGTGAGACGCAAATATTAGTTGCGTTTCGAGTGGGGCGGAATTTTAATTTGCGTTTGGGAGTGAGACGCAAACAGAAGTTGCGTCTGTTTGAAGCGTAATTTTAATCTACGCCCGACGGGACGTAGTTTGCATTTGCGTCTTGTTCCAGGCGGTAAGTTTAAATTGCGCCTCGTGTACTGTTGTTACATCTCACAATGAAGATATAATACTTTTTTGAGAGGAGAAATTATTATGCTGTAAATTTTTGTTGAAGATGGTAAACCGCTCATGATGATTTGATTGTGATTTTGATATACATAGAGAGAATTTCAGATCTGATTTTTAGGCTTCGATATCTTTCATGACAGAGAGGCTAAAGATATTTGGGCCAAAACTTTTGAACTTATAAGGAAAACAGATATACCCGTTTATATCAGGGCAATGTTTCAACCGTCGATTTATTTTCATAATTTGATTGAACGGTTCTAACGTACCTTATGCCTGACCGTGTTTCCTGACGGGTATAATAATCACAGATGATGCTGATGGTGTATATAGGGTTGGGATAAAAGTGCAACTACAAACATTATTGAGTTACTTCGGTTCCATAGCTGCCCCAATTAGTGCACTTGAAAGGCCAAAATGGGACACCAAGAGGAAGATTTGGGATAAAGGTGAAAGCATCTCCGGTAGTTGGTGTGAATACAATAATTCCTACTCCTTGGCAGCTAACAGTTTTGACTCTATAGACAGTAATAAACCGCTTTCCGCTCAGTATGGTATGAGTTAGTTGGTCCCTGAACTTGGATTTGTATGACAGATTTGACTCGTCGATTGCTAATTAGCATTCACGATTCTCTGTTTTCCTACACGTATAGTTCCACCTGGTTTCCATATGTACGAGGGAGCATCTGAGCATCTGGATCCGCCTGATTCAACCGATCCAAGAACAAGAAACTAGACATTTCGCCACAATTTTGGTGTTTGCAGTCGTTGCCCATGTTTTATCTTGCAAGAGATAGTAGAACCCTGAAACTCGTTGTTTGTACTTGAATAGTAGTAATTGTATGCTTGACAATAAACTGAAAGAAGTTGGGAGCATCCCTTATTCTTCATATCCTAGAAAAATTCCATCGATGCCGTATGGCATTCACAAGTGCAGAGACCATATGTATAAGTGAAAAATTCCATTGCAACCTTAATGTAGCCACGAGTTAATAGTTCCTACTCGGACAAACCAACTGACCAAGAGCTAGCTTTGTGGCTTCTTCGACACAGTGTTCCTTGAACATAGTGTAGACAAGACCGAGTGTTACTTTTCTTGTAAGATTTACATTGGTCAGAACTCAAGATCTTAATCCTTTTTGTGTAAGTTGAATCTTGAACAAATGAATGTTAAACTGAATGATTATTTGTGTGCAAGTTTAATTTGATTTGAATTTGGTTCTCACTTGAGTTTGATATGATTGTCATTTGAGTTCTAGTTTTAGTTTTCATTTGATTTCATTTATATTTTCATTTGAGTTTTATTTGAGATTTAGTCGGATTCAGTCAGGCTAGACAGCCATTCTGAATCTATTTTGTTTCAATATTAAGATTTATGTTTAGGACTGATTATCGTCAGTCATAACTCATTGACCGTTAAAGTCAGTCAAACAGCGACCCTTTTGGCGGCTGACAAAGCAAGTCATAGATACGAGTTATATGACTTGCTTTGTCAGTCGCGAAACTGCTATTTTCCACTAATGCTCGGAATATGAGAATGTCTCGATTATGGTTTGAATGAGATTCAATGGATGTCATTAGAGCCCTTTCAGATCCTTCATTGGTGCTATGGAAATTAAGAGTGTACTGGGATAATTGCTCAAGGTTTTATATACGATCCAGTTCAGTACTCTTACGGTAGCTGATTTACTGGCTAAATGGGGAGCATATTGAAGTTCTAGATGGTGGACGGAGCCACCATCTTCAAGCTTTGGGTATTGATAGATCATATCTGTCTACCTATATATTTCGATGATAACTGTAACATGTTTATTCGGTTTTTTTGTTTTCTTTTTCTCGTTCTTTTCTTATGAGGTTTTGGCTTAGTCCCCCTCTTCTTTTGCTTGTGAGCTTAGCCAAAAAAAAAAAAAAAAAAAAAATGGCTCATTAAACCATAAACATGAATCTTTTAAGATTTGAGTGGGACATTACAAAATGGGATCAAGATTTTCATTACCCCCACTAACTAGCTCATTGCTAACAGTAATATCAGCAGTTGATATCCCACTGTTAAATCCAGCATATCCCAAGACCTGAGATGCAAACAGTAGTATTAGTGAGCCAAAAGTGTGGAAGATATGGATCCTCGACAACATATTATACATCCAAAAGAATAGATCAACACCTCCACTTACCGCAGTTGATAAACAACCCCACCCCCTTCTATCACCAGCTCCCGGCACTCTAGTTTTTAATACTTTAGGAAATTATGAAGCATCTAAATATACAAAAAAGCATTACAGAGGAGAATCCGTTGTATTTTGTTAAGTAATTTGTACATACATATAAGCAGACTAGTGTGTATGAATTTGCTTTAAAATTTCGAATTTGCACTCCTTTAAGAATTTAAATGAATATGATTCCACAAGAACAAGATCATTTAAAATACAAACATCTTCATTATCAAAATAATTCCGAATAGATTTTCAGACAGCAATTTCTTCGTAAGCATACAGATATTCCTTTGGGTAGATCTTGATTTACAGTCTCCATTAGATTCATTCTCATCAAATGATAGATTATTTTCCTGGTGGTAGTCATTGAGGTTTGCATGAACGGGTCTCCACATTCTTCTTCCTACTTCATCAATCAAAACATTTACCACCCATCTTTTATCAATTGCCTGCTGTTTCCGTGAACAGCTTGAAGTAATTTTTTCAATGTACACCTATAAAATTCATCACAATTTAAGCTTCAAAATTATATTATAGTGTAAGGAACGAAAAGAAATTTGTATAGAGAAATAACATTTATACCTAAGTGGAGATGAGAAAACAAAATCCAGTTCCTTACCTGTGGATTATAGACATAGCAATTGTCGAAAATGCAAACACTTCCTAGAATTTCCACCTTTTCCTTCACGTTCACTTTGTTCTTCACAATTCATTACCTTCTTATGCGCTGTTGCTCGAAAGTTTAACAAGAGGCCGAGGAGTGACAGACGCACGCATGGAACTAGAATATTATACATTTTGAGAGGAGAAATCATTATGATGTATATAGTAGCTGTTGAGGATGTTTAAACCGCTCATGATGATTTGGTTGTGATGATTTTGATTATCATCGAGATAGAAAAATTTCAGATCTGATGTTTGTTGAGTTTCAGAGTTTCTATCTTTCATCTTTCACCACAGAGAAGATGGAGGAGGCTAGAGAAAGATTTTGGGGCATAACTTTTCTACTTATTAGGCATAGAGATCTGCCCCGTGTATATTAGGATTAACTGTAACCGTTGATTTGCTTGCATTATTTGATTGAACGGTCAACACGTCCCCTATGCCTGACCGTAATTTCTTACCGAGATTTCTGTCACAAACATCATTAGGAGAGCTCAAGGGAAATCAAAAAAATTAAAAAAAAATTTGAAATAAAATAACTTTCATCAGAAAATGCAGTGCCGAAGAACAGGAACTATTCCAAATTCATACACTTCCTCAACATACAAACATTCAACTCCTTTATCAAAAGGAGAATTTGTGATATCAAATTTCTCATTAAAAATAAAAAATGACAATGATCTTCGAGGCAAAAATATACATTGACATAGCAACATTTCATAATGCAAACACTTCCTCGATGTCACTTGATTTGCCCACAGATCAATTTATCATCATAAATTTTCTTTTTCTTCTCAAAATTTTGTTTTCTTCCAAATGCATCTAACATTTCCAACTTCGCCTCCATCTTCACAGCTGAACACTTCTTCTTATGCTTATTAGAAATGCTTGACACGAGGTGGAAAGATGGTGTACCTGTAAGTGTAAGACTGGTTCACTTAAGAGTATTCTTACTTTTTTGAGAGGAGATATCATTATGCTGTGTATTGTTGTTGTTGATGAAGATTTATAAAACCTCTCATGATGATTTGGTTGTGGTGATTTTGATTATCAGAGATTTCAGATCTGATTCTTAGGGATTTCATAGATAGAAACAAAACTTCACTAACGAGTACAGAGACGACGGAGCATAAAGTTAATAGGGAAAAACTTTCTTTCTTATATAAGAAATAGAGATCTGCCCATTTGTATTAGGGAAAATGGCAACCATTGATTTGCTTGTATTATTGATTGGACGGTTAACATTTACACTATGCCTGACCGTGATTGCTGACCGTCATATCTATCACAGACGGTCTTGAATATGTTTTCTTACACGTCAATGGAGTTTGTAGGGTTGGATGTTCTTACAAAAAGTGGCCAAAAAGTAAAAATAAAAATGAAAACATCTCCAAAGGCAAAACTATGTACAAGTGGCTTGAACAGTAATTTAAGGAGATCTCAAGGAAATCAAAAAAAATAAAACTAATTTGAATAGCTTTCATACTTATAAGGCATTGAGATCTGGCCATCCATATTAGGCCCATAAGTATCATATGAACAATATCCTTAACTACCTCTATATTTTCATCTGTGCAGTAGTGAATGAGTAATGAAATGTTAGTAAATTTGTCAGGTTTCAGTCATTCCAATATCCGCCAATCCATGCGCAAAATACCCTTCCTCATCTCTATTGTTCTTGCATCCATCTTCAATAAACCTACCATACTTTGGCATTTCCTCCGTCATAGAAATTGCAGGCATAATTTGATGAGGTTTACACAAAGCCTTGATCAATATATTCAAAGTCTAAAATTAATTTCTCTTCAAAGATACCAACAGCTTTCAACGATGATAAGAAAAATACCAACATCTTCATTAAGTCTAAAATGAATTCAATTTCACATGACTTTCAACAATGATAAGAAATTATCTTGATTAATCTCATGGCCAGACCTCTATCACCACCACTAGGTAGTAGTACAATTTAGTTTAACAGTAGCATCTGAAGAAGAACCGTTTTTCTGTTTTCACTTGAGATCTATCATATAAACCCTTGAAATCAAACAAATCTGACCAGAGAGAGTCTAATAAACCCTAACTGATGAAGAATTATAATTATATACTCCTATTTCATTATTTGATGATACTTTTTTTCATTCTCTCAAAAGAAATTATAAAATTATATCTCCACCAATATAAAACTACCAATCTATCGGGTGATACAAACTTCGTCCACAAATATCAGGAGCAGAAAGAAAGCAAAAACGGCTTGAACAGTGACTTAACTAAGATCCGAAGGGAAAACAAAAAATTAAAACTGTAATTTGAAATACATCTTTTGTCATGAAGAACAGGAACTATTCAAAATGCATATATAGTTGCTCACCATACAAACATTTAACTTCTTATGAAAAGTAGAATCCGTGATACCAAATTTCTCATTAAATAAAATCACAGATCTTCAATGCAAAACTATACAGAAATATTGCAACAGTTCATAACGCAAACACTTCCTAGATGTCACTTGATTCGCCTCACTTATCACCTTTTAGCCGTGTATGTTGTTCCATTTGACAGGTACTGGGAGATGGTTGATCCATTCTTGGAACAACAATATTATACTTTTTTGAGAGGAGAAATCATTATGTTGTAAATTGTTGTAGAAGATGTTTATCCGCTTATGATAAATTACCATAGAGACAGAGAAATTTCAGATCTGATGTATTATTGATTTTTAAGGCTTCTATCTCTCACAACAGAGACGACTGAGGCTAAAGGCAAAACTTTCCTATTTATAAGGCAGCGATATCTGCCCTTCGTATTAGGGTTAACCGTAACCGTCGATTTGCTAGGATAATTTGATTGAACGGCCAGCACGTCCCCTATGCCTGAGCGTGATTTCTGACCGAGGTATCTACGAGGATACATATTTATTTATTTGAAATATCTCTAGGTTTGTGTAAACATGTAAACGGTATTTTCTCAAATCAAATGTTTATATGTTCAACGAATAAAATTGTATTCAGAGAGGACATTGGATGTGGAAATTGAAATGGTGTCGCCAGCTGTTTTATACAATTTCATGCAACTTACAACAAAGATAAGAGAATTACATTGATTAATCTCACGTCCATCCCTGTCTTATATCAGTTGTTCCCTCTGACAGTGGAGTGATGAAACTTGAAGTGAAGTAGGTTGTTTATGAGATAAGCAAGAATCTGGGTTCTACTATTTTTACAACAAATAAATGACAAATGCCGAACAAATGATTGAAAAAATGCAAAGGAAAACTAAGCACTAACGACTCTAACGTAGATCTGAAGGGAAAACAAAAAAAAAATTAAAATAATTTTGTTGTCATTACACATAGCAATAAGAACTTTTCAAAATCCATAACTTCCTCATCATAAAAACAAAAGTGGAATTTTTAATATCAAATTTCTCATTTCAAAAAAAAAAAAAAAAACATAGATCTTCGAGGCAAAACTATTCCAAATTCATACACTTCCTCAACATACAAACATTTAACTCCTTTATCAAAAGGAGAATTTGTGATATCAAATTTCTCATTAAAAATAAAAAATGACAATGATCTTTGAGGCAAAAATATACATTGACATAGCAACACTTCTCGATGTCACTTGATTTGCCCCAGAGATCAGTCTTATCATCCTAAATTTTCTTTTTCTTCTCAAATTTTGTGTGCATCCAAATGCAGCTAACATTTCCAACTTCGCCTCCATCTTCACATGCTTATTACAAATGTTTGACACGAGGTGGAAAGCTGGTGCAACCGTAAGACTGGTTCACTTAAGAGCATTTTTACTTTTCGAGAGGAGATATCATTATGTTGTATATTGTTGTTGTTGATGAAGATGTATAAAACCGCTCATGATGACTTGGTTGTGGTGATTTTGATTATCGAGATTTGGAGATCCGATTTTTAGGGATTTCATAGAAGCAAAACTTCACTAACGAGTACGAGAGACGACGGAGGCTAAAAGTTAATAGCGAAAAACTTTCTTTCTTATAAGAAATAGAGATTTGCCCGTTTGTATTAGGGCAAATGGCAACCATTGATTTGCTTGTATTATTTGATTGAATGGTCAACATTTACACTATGCTCGACCGTGATTCTTTGTGAAAACATATCTATCATGAGCCGATCTTGAATATGTTTTCCTACACGTTATTGTTCGTACCCAAAATAAATTCTAGGCAAAAAACACGATGATTGATGATGATGTTGCTACGAAATTAGGGTTATGAAACAAATTGATGAAAAATAAATAAGGAGACAAGGATTTAACGTGGTTGGCAAGTTGTGCCTACGTCCACTTTGATGGAATAGTGAAATAGTTTATTGATTATAGGATACAATAATTTTCCCGGGTTCGCTAACCTAAACTTCCATGAAGGAATAGAAATTCCATCCGTCTTTAGTTGGATTTTGGCCTTTATTTATAGGCAAAAAACCGTAATCTGTTCAATAATAACCCTAGATTTGTAGTTATCCAAAATAACCACCGGATTTGTACTTATCCTTTAATATTTGTGTCTATCCTTGAAGATCCATGTCTATCTTGAAAGATTCTTGTATATCTTCACATGATTTGAGTTTATCTTGAAAGATCCTTGTTTATCTTCCAAGATTTGTGTCTATCTCAAAATGACTTCTACAATAAGTCATTTGGGCTTCTATAATAAGCTAGACTTGGCTTCTATATTAAGCCCTGTGGGTTTCCTCAATAAACCCACGGGTTGGTTTCGTCAATAAACCTCAATAAGTCCGGTCTGGGCTTCTGGAATCTTCTTTAACGGGCTTTTTGGGCTTTGATTCACGGGCTTCCGTGTGTATTTTATACACGGTACAAACACAAATCAATGATTAAATTGGTGAAGATGCAATGAAAATACTTGGTAAAATTAAAACTATGAGAGGCAATATGATCGTGCTATCTGTTGTGTCAATTAATCTTCCATGGTATGCGTAATGCTTCTTATACAAACCCAAACTTACATAATTCATAACAAAAACCACCCATCTGTGTGATCAAATATGCGACTTTAAGAGATGCAGCACCGCCGCCGGCTTGTTATCTCTTCTCCACCCATCTGAGTCTAGGGTTTTATTTTTATAAAAGCACAAGAATGTGAATTACCAAATTCTCCTTCAAATCTAAATTTTTCTTGGGATTTCAGCGTAGGCCTCGGATTACACACTGCAAAAACGCCTTACCATGTTTGGTTCCGCTTTTGACGTTAGAAAGATAATAGTCCACCCAAAATCGTATCATAAAATGATGACAATTCGACAGATCTACCAGTCTCACCAAACTTCCACTTAAGCTTGTAGGATGTTAATGACCTATAGAGCTTCCAATTGATCTCACTACACTAATATACTTAGTTGTTTGTGTTAGTATAAGTTATCACCTATATGACTAGCTTGGTATGATATCGCAAGCTAAGATATCTCATTGTTGTAAACTCCCAATCTGATCAACTAGTTTTTCTTATTTGACATGAACCAAATAGTCAAGAGTATTAGATTGATAATGAGTCAGAGAGTCAGATAATATGTGATCCAATCGACACTAATCAAAACCAAGAAATCCCAAGGTGTGATCTTTGGTTGTACACATTGTCCATCCTAGCAAAGCCATCAACTGGGACCTTCGATTACCATATATCGTGAATAAAGAGCTTCGAAACCATAGATTTTTCCTAAATTTTTGGCAACAACCTAAATGTGCGTGTGCTTTGGGAGCAGTCCAGGTGCATGAGAGTTGGCCTCTGATTAAGGTATGCGTCGTTCTTACAAGAGCTAATTGCTGTCAATGCCACTTTCCGTGCGAGAACTGAAGGTTTCAAAATGACTATCCTTGCAATGAGTTTTTTTTCTTTTTCTTTTAAACCTAAATTACGGGCTCAGATAACATAACAATGTTGTCGAGTTATAATGCAGATTGGAGTAATACGCGAAGACATCAATTCAAGTTGTAAGGTCTATAGAGGAAATTTTCTCACATAATTGAAATTTAGATCTGAACTGGTGTGTCTATGTTCAGATAAGGGAAAGTTAAACCCTTAGATTCCTCAAATAAAATCAATTTCTCAACTTCAATCTTAATTTCAAAAAGTGTCGATACGTATCCCCAATTAGTTACCGGGTTCACAATATTAATGCAGGTAGCAATGACACACCTTCGATATACTTCAATCCCAAAAATTAAACGAAGTATTCAAACTGCATAATCTCTATCAAAAGAGGAATTCGAGATTCCAAATTTTTCATAAAGATAAATAAATTAAAACACACAGATCTTCGATGGTATGCCTGAATTAGCTCAAATTTCTTTTACTCCTCAAATTTTGTTTGCATCTAGATTCATCTAGCATTTCCACCTTTACCTCGACCTTCATTGTCCTTCCAGTTGAGTTTGAACATTTGACAGAAGGAAGAGACATGGCAGAGGAATGCATAGATTAACCATATTTTACTTTGTTGAGATGAGAAATCATAGTGCCTTAGAGACAGAGAGAGATCCGCTCGCTTAGCTCGCTTAACGCATATCTGATTGGATAACAAAAAATTAAACTCTAACTTGAAAAAATGAAACTATGAAATAACGGCTTGAACAGTAATTTAAGGAAGATTTGAAGGGAAAACAAAATATGAAACTAATTTAAGGAAGTGCTGAGGAACTATTAAAGATGCATTCTTAGTAATACCAAGAACAGTAATTTCGATGCAAAAGCATCCACACAAATTGCAACAGTTTCAAAATCCAAACACTTATTCAATTATCCCCTCAAATTTCCTTTGCGTCTGCAGTTGTTTCCGGTTCAACTCTTTGAATAATAGTGTGTCTCTGGAGTTTCACAAGAGCCAAACTGGTGGGATAAGAAAGCATGATTTAGAAATATTTTACTTTGTTGAGAGTAGAAATCATTATGCTGGATATTGTTCTTGTTGAAGATGTTTATACCGATCATGATTTGGTTCTGATGATTTTGATAATCATAAAGATAGATTTCAGATCTGTTTTTTTCTTAGAGTTCGTATACAGAGACACGGCGGAGGCTATAAAAATAATGGGGAAAAACTTTCCTACTTATAAGGGATGGAGACCTGCCCGTCAAAATTAGGTTTAATTCTAACCGTAGATTTTTTTTTATTATTTATAAGGAATGGTCATAACGTACCCTATTCCTGCCCGTGATTCCCGACCGAGACATCCATGTGTGGATTATGTTTTCATACACAGGGATGTTTTCTGAAAAGTGGCCAACTCAAGTGATCAACACGTGTGTCGGGTTGTTTTATCTCCATATTGTGCAAAATGATGCTAACTTTAAAGTGTCAACTTTCGAGTAAGGCCATAGCATTAGAAAATTACATTGAACCCTGAAGTATAAACTAACATCTCCATATTTTGCAAAAAAAAAAAAAATGCTTAGTTTAAATGTGACTATTGAGTGATGCCCTAGCATCCACATTATTTTGGTTGTGTTCAAAATTCTTCATTCATAAATTTAAATAGCATACCAACATCTTCATCTAAGGAATTAAATAAAGATAAGAAATTTACATTGATTAATCACACCCAGACCTCTTCCTAGATCAGATGTACGAATAAATTCGGCTGGTCTGACGCACACTCTTGCTTATAATCAAGTACAAAATCAAAACACCTGATTGGAACCAAAGCAGAACAATT
>JAJJWW010019386.1:0-17722 GCA_023531295.1 Papaver armeniacum
TGGGTGCAATGGGATACATATTAGCTCGGTCGTCAAATTCTAGCAATTCTTCTTTTAAATCATCAACTGTGCTCTAGTCTATATACACACTATTGGTATCCATGTGTTGCCATCTTCCAAGATCGATCTTTGAATCCTCACCATGTGAAGTCAGTGCAACCAACATACACTATTCTGTAGCACATGTTAGACATGTCAACGGATTCAACATCTGTGATCCAATCTTATGGTATTCCCTTTTTTAAGTGCAGGAAATGAAAAAAGAAACCGGAAGAAGTCAAAACAAAATCAAAAGAAAACAAAAAACACAGTCACTCACTCGCAACAAGTTAAGCAAAGCTACGCCTATATGGATGGGCTATGGTTAGAGAGGGTTGATCAATAAAACCTCACATGCACTATCGGGGATCGAATCCATCAATGTCCTACTAATTAATTTATTCTTTAGATCCAAAGCTTAAGTAGAGTAGCATTTTGTTTGCATATATAGAGATAGTTGAATGATCACTAGTGATCTAAAAATGCATTTGATTATTATTCTTAATTTCTTGTTAACTACTTAAAAGATAGAGATATTGGGGGAGTGTATAAATTACTAATTCCTTAAATTCCGGCAGTGAAGAAGCACGAAATTATGACATCTAAATCCAAAACTTTGCAATGGTCCCTACCACGACGATCATTAAGAATCATTATGCTGCTTATCATCATGCTTTTTCTTTCTAAACTAAAGTAACTAATTAATCCAAGAAACTTTAATTAAAGGCTCATCTACAAGAAAGCTAGTTTGGTTTGCCTAGCTAGGCAGCGAGATTAACACTTAAACTAACTACTTGGAACTCAATTAAGCCCATCTATTTATCTACAGTTCTAAGTAACGAAAGAGAGATTGAAACGCGTTATGTCCGTAGAGTACAAAAGTCCATTGCCTAAATGAATAATTTATGATCTTGCCGCACTTATATGCAGTTGAAAGTTGAACATGTAAACAAAAATTATATGTTTGGATTCTTATAACATGTTCACATATGCTAACATATTACGTTATATTTGTGGGAAGCTGAACAACGAATTAAAGAACCCAAGGATTCTGCAGTTAATGGTAATGATAATTAACCATTAAGCTATGTGGAGTTCGTACTTATATATTACGCAAACCATTAAGCTTGGTTGATTGTTAATTGAAATTGTTCAGTACTCGTATATATTACGCATATAAACAATTGTAAGATTCCTATTTGGAGAGTGCAAAGCAAACGGCAACCTCTGAGTAAGGAGCCATTTGCTCCACAAACAATGTATTTGCGCATCTTGTTTGATGGAGGTTTGTTCTCCATATTGCTTACCATTTCAGTTCTTCACTAACTGGCTTCTTTAGCAACAGTGAATCAGTGATTTTCCACGGCTTTACTGATTAGATGAACAGTGAAGTAGGCACCAAAGCCGGAAACATTGAACATCACATACATAACTAAAAAAATGAAATCCAAAAGAACGGGGTCACAAAACTTCCCTTTTGCGGTTTTGTCAATTCCTGCTGAAAACAACACAACTACAGCAGGGCACAGGCGTTCCACAGCCATTGTCCATACACAAGAATGACAAAATTAAGGAAGCAAAGGTTAAAGGGAATATTCGATAAGGCGATGCCTTTACTCTCCTATTTGAAAATGGGCAGCCCCATGTCGCATTGCTTGAAGTTTTCATAGTAGTATATCTTTTTCTATTCCTATTGATTTTGTCAATTAGAAACAAAAGATAGAGATAAAGAAAAAAAGCAGCGAATCATGAATTTGCCAAACTCGATGATAATAGGGGCGCTGGGAGAGAAACAGTGCTAGTGGAACTAATAATTTAAGCCAAAGTGCGTGTCTACAAAAATGTAAGAATCATACACTTGGCCACCATGTATGCCTCTGTTTGTACAGTGGCAACGCTTTTTTTTCATTTTGAAGCATGGTATGTATTTATTTTCCTATGAGTTAGTAACATTGTTAAGCTTTTCTTTTTTCCACACGGCAAAAATAAAGATTTCATCCAAGCGAAACACAAACCCAAAAGCAAATCAAATTGCATTACCATTGCATGTAATTTCATACTCTACATTCTGATGTGTGAGGCTTATGGAAAAGTTCAGATCTGGATTAGGTTAAGTATCAAAAATAACTTAAGGGCCATCTGATTTGTCTTATCCTTAAACTGCAACTCCCAGTAAAAGGGTTTGGTTGGTGATCTTGTTTATTTATTGTTTTTCATTAAAAATTTTGCATATAAAGAGAAAGAAAGATTCCTAGAGATGAGTACATTGAGTAGTGTTTTAATATGCTTCTCGTTCTCGATAGAAACGTAACACGTTATTTTGGGCAGAAGGACATGGAACGGAACACTTCGGTTTTAAGTTTTAACGCTTTGCTGTTCAAATCAATTAAAAACAGAAAAGCTAAAGGCATCCATATCGTACTACACTTCTTTTTTTTTTGATCGGTCAAGTAGAAAATTCATTGAAAAAAAAAGGTACTTAGGGGGTACCTTAACCCAATGATTACAACCGAACAAAAAAGGGGAACCGAAAGGGATTCGGCTACCCAAGAAGAAAGATACAAAAAAAAGAAAAACCATATTACGCGGAGACCGGTATAACTTAATCCCATAAAGAAATAACCATATTTATGGTAAGCTCTAACATATTTGTATTCGATTTCGGCCAAAAGAACGCTTGTAATTTGATATCTCTAATGAGGCTTGCTAAAGTTTTCTTTTGTTATCGAAAGGTTCTTGCATTTCGTTCTTTCCATATACACCACCATATTGCAACCGGGATGTTGTTCCATATTCGACTAAGTCTTTCATCTCCCCAATTAAACTTCCAAGCCTCCATAGATGTAACGATATTAGGGTCGTATGACCATCCAAAGTGGCACCCTTCAACAAAGTAGTCCCATATTCTCTGGATTCTCCAACAACCATAAAACAAGTGCGAACTTGATTCAACGTCTTCCTCACAAAAACGACATACACTAGAGACATCCATACCTCTTCTTAAAAGTTTATCCGCCGTCATTACTCGATCATGAGAAAGAAGCCAAAGAAAGAAATTGATTTTGTGAGGGTACTCATTACTCCAAACAACATTGATTGGATAATCCGGCTCACCTTGATCGTCGTTGTCTTTAAGACCATCCTTAACCGTATATTGACCATGATCACTACCAACCCAAATTCGGGTATCCATAACCCCTTCTTGAATAGATATGGAAGAAAGAAGATTTGATATAGATAACACCTCACTTGTAATGGTTTGAGAGTATCTTTGTCTAGACATAAACGCCCACCTTACACCACATTCCCTCACTTCATACATACTAGCCACAACAAACTCCTTGGTCCTTGAAGCTTCATAAGCCAAAGGAAACATATCACATAATTTTCCTTCACCAAGCCAAAAATCTTCCCAAAATCTAGTTTCTCTACCCGCTCCAATCTTGAATCTAATACTTTTGTTGAAATCTTCAAGTTCTTTATAGATATTGAACCACAAGCTACCACCTTTCGATCCTTTGGGTTGGAGAGTTTCCCAACCCGGTAAATGTTTCGCCAAACTTTTTCAACTATGAGCTTCCTCCACAACGCATCTTTCTCTACACCAAAGCGCCACCACCATTTTTTGAGCAAAGCCGAGTTCACTTGCTTAGTTCTTCTTATACCAAGACCACCCTTTTCTTTTGGTTTTGAAGACAATTTCCACCCAATATTGTGTATTCTTTTCTTATTTTGATCATCCCATAAAAAATTTCTCACAACTCTATCAAATTTCTTAGTTATGGAGCAAGGAGCAAGAAAAATAGAGAGATAATAAATGGGTAAACTAGCTAAAATGCTTTTGATGAGAGTTAACTTACCTCCTCTTGCTATTGTTTTCCCATTCCAAGAAGTAACTCTTTTCCCACAAATTTCAAGTGTTTTGTCCCATTTATGAGTGCCTCCTACCTTGTCTCCCAAAGGTAAGCCAAGATATAAGCTAGGAAAACTTGCAAACTTGCATCCTAGCATGTTAGCATAATTTTCAACTTCCTCCTCGACCGCGACCCCAAATAAGCTACTTTTAGAGAAATTTATCTTCAAACCCGAAGTTAACTCGAAACAAAGAAGAAGGTAACAGAAGGGCATCAACTTGTTCTCTCTTAGCATCAAGAAAAATGATTGTATCATCGGCAAATTGCAAGTTATTTTTTTTTTTTCCCCTCCTTGACCGAAAAACCCGAGATTTGATCAAGTTCTTCTGCTTTGCTCAACATATAACTTAAGACTTCACCAACGATAGTAAAGAGAAATGGAGAAATTGGATCTCCTTGACGTAGTCCCTTTCACTACCAAAGTAACTTAGAAAGACGATCCATTAACAAGAACCGAGAACTTTGAGAATGTTAAACAATTTCTAATCCAAGCCCTCCAAACACCACCAAACCCCATTTTGAACAAGACTTCATTTAAAAAATTCCAATTCACATTATCAAACGCCTTTTCAAAATCAATCTTGCAAACCAACCCAGGTGATTTTTGACGAAGTCTAGAATCCACACATTCGTTAGCTATCAATACTCCATCATGAATTTGTCTTCCTTTAATATAACTAGATTGTGTTGTTGAGATTAGAGTAGGAAGGTATACCTTTAAACGCTCGCCAAAACCTTTGAAATGATTTTGTAGACATTCCCAATAAGGCTAATAGGTCGAAAATCTTTTACTTCCTCTACACCCGCCTTCTTAGGGATAAAGCGCAATAAAATTGTTTTTCAATGATGAATGAAGAGTATTGTGGTCATGAAATTCTTGAAAACCTTCATCAAATCTTCTTTTAGGAAATCCCAACAAACAATAAAGAACTTCATAGGAAATCCATCCCAGGACCGGAACACGATCAATTCCCAAATCTTTAATTGCATTCTTAACTTCTTCTTCACTAAATGGTCTCTCCAACGAAATACTTTCATTCTCATCGATACGCTTTAGACACATATTTTTGATTCTAGGATTGGTTGTTTGAAATTTCTTTAAACGCCAACTCAAAATGATTTGCAATACCCATCTTGATTTCTTCCTTATTCCCGGTCCAACGTCCATTGATACGAAGGTTATTGATGTTGTTAAAAGCTCTATGACCTTTCACCACTCGATGAAAATGTTTGGTGTTACGATCGCCGTCCCTAAAATATCTAATTCTTGACTTTTGTTTCAATATTATGTTTTTTCGACGATGTGCCACCTCAAAATCCACTTTAGCCGTCACAAGCATGTCTTCTTCAACTTCGGTAAGACCCCTTTCATCATCTAGTTCATCTAACTCTTTCATCTAATCAGTGTCAGATTAGCATGTTTATCGTACTACTCCATATTTATTGCTCCACTATTATCGTACTACACTTCTATGCTTAGAATGTTTATTGCTCCATCTAATCAGTGTCAGATTAGCAGTTAACTACTGCTTACTATATACTATAGTACGTACACTCTTAATGGTTGGCAGTGCCATGCTTAGGCGTGGTCCGTCGTTGCATAGCTACCTTCACATCTTTCTCTGACCTATGTTCTTGCCATATTCATTTGCGAAATGGCCGAGAGCCCAATACCCTCAAAACAGAAATGATTGACAAACTGATAAGGAAACCGTCGTAAAAACCGTCTTCCCACTAAGAGCGTTCCCAAAACCAAGTTAATCCAAGGGCGGGTCTATCTTTGTGAGGGAGTGGTTTGTTTTTTAACGGTTTTGACGTCATTATGATAAGAATGTTTTCTCTCTTTATGACCCCTATGCTATGTCGGCCATTAAAATAATAGAAAAGACAATTAGAAATTTTCTTTGGAATGAGGCTAAAAACGGTAAAAAGCATAATTGGGTTAAATGGAAATCAGTGTGTCAATCTTTACACAAAGGCGGACTCGGAATTAGAAAACTGAGGCCAATGAATAGAGCTCTCCTTAAGAAATTGTGGTGGAGATTTGGCAAGGAAATAAACGTTTTGTGGGTAAAGATTGTTTCTGAGAAATATGGAGTGGATGTCATGGGTTGGAGAACTATATATTCAAAGGCTAGTCATGGAGTGAGTATGTGGAAAAGCATCTGCAACGTAGACGATGATTTTTTTTTTAAGGATACTCAATTCAAGATTGGTAATGGGATTTCTATTAAATTCGGGGAAGATAAATGGTGTACTCAAGGCCCAGTAAAATCTATGTGTCCTAACCTCTATTCAATTTCAACTTCAGAACTTTGCTCCTTGGCTAGTGTGGTTGGGTCTTCTGCTTCTATCTCTTCATGGGATCTGGGAATTCATCATCGCAGACTTTACGATACCGAAATAGCCGAGATGGCTGTGCTTTTGCCTATCCTCGATGCAGTCCATCAATTCTGAAGAGCTAGATGAGCTCATATGGATTGGAGACAACTCAGGTACTTTCTCTATTAAGTCTGCTAATTTGTGTGATATGTCTGACCCTTCTATCTTGGAGTTACATAATAAGAAAATATGGTACAGGAGTTGGCCTCAAAAAGTTGGTTTATTTTTGAGGCAACTTGTGCTGGACAGACTACCAACCATCTCAAATCTTCATAGGAGAAGTAGTGCTCTGGAGGAATCCAATGGACAACCTATCTTAAACATTTGTCCCTTTTGTAATGGGCTCTCGGAAACTTGTCAGCACTTGTTTTTGGAGTGTCCTTTCATCCTTCAAATATGGCATTTCTTTACTTCTTCCGCGAACATGCCTTCTATTAGAGGTTCTTCTCCAATGGAAGTGGTTAAGAACTGGGGTAAATTCTCTTTCAACTCTAGAGGTATCGAAATTTGGAAACGGTTGTATGATGCAATTTTCTGGGTCATTTGGCCAGAGCGCAACTCAAGAACTTTCTCTGCAAAGAAGAAGAATGTGGAGGACTTGATAATCGAAATAAAAATCCGTGCGTTTCATTGGGCTTCCTCTTCACTATCTTCGGCTGATATATTCATAGACGACGTTATTGTAAATTGAAAACAACTCTTTTTCGAACCTCCATAATTTACTTGTTGTGGCTCCTCTCGTCCTTGTAATCGACTAAGAGTGTTTGGTCTTTCTTACTCTGTTTGTAATCTGTTCTCTCTTGTATTTCATTTACGGTGGGGGGATCGAGCGAGTTGAGGAAAGAGAGTGTCTGAGGATCGGGCGATCAACTCAATTGAAAAAAAAATTCTTCTCGTTTTTCGATTTCAGCGTTAATCAATTAATCTTAGGTGAATTCTTGACTAGTATTAATGATTGGTGTTCTGATTATTACGGATCTTTCTCGTTTTTGTTTTAAATTGGTCTGAATCTCGTGATTAGTTTGAAATACCATCAAATATCGATGGAAAATAATTTTGGATCTGGAATTTTTTGGATCTTCAGTTGAGAAAAATAATGAATAGGTAAGAAATGGGTATGAACCTAAAATCTGTATTTCAGATGATGATATTGATAGTTGTATTGATGAGTGGAGATTTAGTTTAATAGGTAGATAGACTTCACAAAATTTTCTTTAGAAGTTGCAGAGAAATCTCTAAGAGCTCAATGGAGAAAATGATGATGATAAACACCGTGTATGGTCTGGATATTGGGAAGTGGAGAAGCAGGGTGTGAAACTTCGTAATTGGGGACCAAACTTTAAACCTGCAAATCAAAAATCATATACTGCTTTTGTTTGGTGTCAATTGCCAGGTTTGAGTATTGAATATTGGAAGGAAAAATTATCTTAGATATTGGATGAGCAATTAGAAGACCAGTAAAGGTGGATGAGACTACTTTATCAAGAAAAATAGGTTACTATGCTAGTATGTTAGTTGAAATTGACCTCACTAAAGCAATTCCTGATAAGGTATGAGTCAATACACAATGTGGGGGTTTTTCTCAGAGAATTCATATTCCAAAACTTCCTAAATTTTGCAATCACTGTCAGGTGGTTGGCTATTTTGTTTCAGAATGTAGAATTAAAATGAAAGAATTTGCTCAGAAGGAAGAAGGTAAAGACAATACTTTTGTTGAATCTAGAAGCTATAGAAGAAGAAACAAGAATGAAGAGGATAATAATTTAGTTATTGGATTTGATATTTGTCAGCCAGATAAGGTTGACACTAATGTTAGTGTTTCCGGGTTCATGACGGTTTATAACTCCACAAGTAGTCAATCATGAGGAAAATAAGGAAGAAAGTGAGTTATCTTCTGGAAAGTATGAAATATTAAAGGAGGTAGAGCTTGTACTTGAATCTATTCAAGAATTTCCACCTGAAGTAAGTAGAATGCTTGAGCTTGGAATGTCTTCAAACTCAAATGCAGTAAAAATTCCTCCATCAGTGAAAGAAGTCATATTGGAAATACCTAAAAAGGTTGAAGCACCAAAAGTTGTTACAAGAAAACAGGCTAAAAATGTAGACTTTCTGTGTGAGACAGATTGGTTTATCAAGTCTTCGACTTTGGGTCGTAGCAACTCTTAGTTATGGGTGAGATCAGCTAAGGGAATCAAGTACGCAGAATCCGGCGTGGTTGTAGAGGCGTAAGGAACGTGACTGTACCTTGATCAGTGAGAGATTGGTTAGGCTCAACTACATTCCAGTCCAAAGTTAACTTGGAGTAGGCTAGTGTCCGTAGCGTCTTAATACAGTGTGGTGTTCAAATCTGGACTAGGTCCCGGGGTTTTTCTGCATTTGCGGTTTCCTCGTTAACAAAACTTCTGGTGTCTGTGTAATTTCTTTTCCGCATTATATTTGTTTATATAATTGAAATATCACAGGTTGCGCGTAAGTTCAATCAATTGTGAATCCAACCTTTGGCTGTACGTTGGCTAATTGATTGACACTTAGATATTGGTTTTTGATACCGTCCAAGTTATTTCTTATATTAATCAGGCTCACTGATGGTTATTTTCAATGATGTTGTAGTAATAGGAAGGGTTGTCGTTCACTCGGACTTGATGGGATTGATTTTAAGTTTTAATAAAAAGAAAATAAAAAAGAAAAATATATACAAATATTGTCACGGGATGAAGAGATGAGGGACTCGTGGATTCCACCATACTTCAATTTTATGCGGTTCAAAAATCAATTCTAAACGATAATAGCTCATAAGATAAAGTTTCATTGACTCTAATTCATTGCCTAATGTAGATTTCGAAAGTAATGGATGTAAATATAAAGCATGGGACATCAAAACATTTATGCTAAGCATGACCCATCAATTGAAATCACAACCATTCAATGATAATCATAATTCAATTAAATAACAGTGCAAATAGTCATAAAAGAATTAATAATTACCACATTCATGAAATTTAGCTTCCTCAAATCGTCCGGTGATGGAGTCTAGCTCATCATGTTGGAAACACGCTCAAAATATGATTTTATTGCTCAAAGGTGCTTACAAATGATGAAATGGAGAAAATGATGTAAATCGGGTGTTTGCAACGTTTATAAGTGTTGCAAACCTTTGTTACAAAAAAACGATAAAGATGAAGTGCTCTTTGTTGTTTTAAGTCGCCCCTATAAACTACGACCCACGTATGTGAGTCTTTACATTTGAGCGTAAACGACGGTCTTTGGTATACATTTCTTCGTGTTCTTGAGGCGAAAGCAACGGCGGCAATGGTGTTCTCTGGAACTCAATTTTCTTGACTCTGTGACGTTCCAAACTCTCCCAAATCTCTCCATCCCCCTCAATGATACCCCAGCATCCTATTTATACCGATAATCACCAAGAAATCTCGCTCATTAACACGCAATAATCCTCCATTACTCGAGTTTAAAGAGAATATTTTTGGGATATTTTCTTCCTCCGATTCGACCCTTCACGCGTTCCCGGGTGTTTGACACACTCCCGGTTGGAGTAAAACTCTGTTAAGACACACCATCCTCTAATACATACGGAAATCCCATGAATATCTCGAGCCAACTCGTGAATATCTCCCGATCTCCGATTCCTTCTAACCGAGTATCTAGCCAATTTGAGTCGGGCCAAAGACCCCAAACCAAACTGTTTAGTCAAGAGGAACAAACCCAAATCATTCGGCCCTTTAGTCTCATTACATCAAGCCCCAAATTAATAAAGTTACGCGGGCGAGAACTTTATTTTCCCATCCAATTTTATTTTTGAAAAGAAGAAGATGACCTCCCCTACGAGATATGGGGGTGTGAATAGAGGATGCCTTGGTGAGGTTCCCCTTAGTAATTGAGGTGCCCTTAGCCAAAATGAGAGTCCGCATAGCACATGTCCTCAGGGGTGCTCCGCATAATTTTCGAAATGATTTTTCCAAAAATGTTTATTTCTCAAAAATACCTACAAACACACAAAACACTATAATAAGGACAAACGAGTACTAACAATACGAAACATTGAGGACAAATTAAACACATAAATGCGTACATCAAATACCCCAAAACTTATTATTTGCTAGTCCTCGAGCAAATTTATTCTAGAAAAATAAAAATCATTTGAACCCACTAGGTGGCCCTAGTAGGCGAGTGTTGTCTCGGAGGGTTTACCAGAGGTGTACCCACAAAACCTTTACTCAGGACCTAGCTATCTACGCGAGAACCTTGGAAGGCACTAAAGAATCTCCTTGGTTGGCATACAATATTGACTGTAGGAGGAAGTACCACGATGCGAAATTCAATTCTTTTGCACGAGTTTGCACTCAAGCATACTAAAATTCATATAAAGTGACAGAGCTCTACTCGAGATAGTCGCACTATGGACATCAATACCCAGAGTCAAAACTAATCACATGGATAGATCAAGAAGATGGATATGAGAGAAAAACATAGATGGTTTTGATGTTTACTAAGTGAACGGTGTTTCCCATATACGTCGAAGGCCTCCGGGCCAAAATGAACCTATCTAATAATTTGAGATACTAGTCTGTCTAATATCAACACTGGGCATATACAAAGGGAACCGGTGGTCGATAATCCCTAACTCTAGAGTCAACACAACTGGCATATACAAGGGTTCGGTGGTCGACTTTATTGAATTTATTAGGTTGATGCGATGGTCGGGTCTCAATTTCTTTTTTTTTTTTTTTTTTTTTTTTCCACCTTTTTTTTTTTGGTATCTCAATCACTCTAATTCACCCTAGCATTGGTAACAACTTGATTCGTGGGCCCCACCTAATCACTTAGAGAAACATAGTTTACAAAGAACAAAACAAAATAAAAATAAGTGAAAAGGACTCAACGAGATATGGTGAAACTATCATGTTATTTCTAACACCCGAGCTACGTGCTTTTATGAATAGACTCTTTAGATGTTGCCATCTAATCAGATTGGTTCTCAACTCCTACAACCAAAATGCTTCCATCCACTTAGATTGGTTAGTGCCATCCTTAATAAGCATAAATTTCTAGGCTGGAGTTTATTTATTGCAACTAACAAAAGTTTCTCCAAGTACCCCAAACTTAAATCTAACTTGTCCTCAATGTTTAAAGATGAAATTAAAAGCATAAACAATGAGAAAGCTGTTACCATTTGAAGCAAAAGAGTTAAGGAAAGATATTACCGTGTTGCATGAGCATGGGTTACCTCCCAAGAAGTGCTAAGTTTAAAGTCTTAGCCAGGACTAAGAAAGGATTAGTCACCTTATAAAATCATAAAGTAATAGCCAGAAATTTACGTGGGTCATCAAAACCAAATAGAGCTATCACAAGTAAAAGGAATCTCCAACTGCCAAGAAAAGCACACCTGTCTAGTTTCTGTTTAAGACGACTACATCTAGCTCAAGGTTGAGTTCGGGTTCTATAACTGGGTCCAAATAAAATATTTTCATGGGTTGGATTTCCTCGTAGCTAAGATCCGAATCGAGGTTCTAGAATACTGGAAAAACTCAAATAAAAACTTAGAAGCACATAATAATAACTTTGAATAATTGAGGATCCTCTAAGTCAATCAGTTTTGACTTACAGTGACCACAATAAGATTGGTGGTCTTCCTTAAGCAAATGTGCCAAACCCTAATATCCTAAAGTAATTAGGTTTAGTCTCAAAACTTAATAGCTGACACATTTGTAACTCATAAGTTCCCACAATTGAAAGAAAAGTTTTGGTGGAAAACAAAGTCAATTTTGGTATCATAGCACAGGTTAACCACATAAAACCGGAGGATGGGTTTCTAAATATTTGAACTTCTTCTGGACATTATTAGGTTCGGGAGAGCTAGCATGGTAATCGCACAATGGTTGAGGCACACATATCAAGTCCCAAGTGAGGATCAGAAGAGCTAAAGGTAAGGCACAAGGAGAATGATAATCACCCCCAAACTTAGAATTTTGGGTGCCTCTAGATAGACTGACTACAATTTCCTTAATTTCTAGATCATCAAAATCCTGAAAATGGTCAATTGCTTCATGTAAATTATACTCAAGTGATGCATCCTCACTCATATTTAAAAGCTCTACGAGTTCATCTTCTTCGTCTAAGACTATTGTTTTTAAATCGTTAGACTCTAAAATAATATTCTCAGGATAAACCTGTTCCTCTAAACCATTATCGACTTAAATGGAGGAAATACTACATCGTCTAAAAGCAGTATCTCTAGTCAAAGCCTCGTCCTTTTGAATAGGTGAATAATTGTTAAAATTATTAGGATCCGAACCAGAAATAACCCTATTATTATAAAGCTCAATTGGAGTAGCAAATTCTGATCACTATGCTATTTATTTCAAATTCTTCATCAACACTATCCTCATCATAATCATAACATGAAAATGGATTTGAACCTTATCTAAAGTATTGCTTTCAATTCTAACCTCGTCATCTTGATTATGTAAATAGAAATTTTCCTCATTTTCAAGGGTGATTTTGAAGCAATGTATTGGCAATTCAAAGTAATTCGGAGCAATTCTTTCTTCCGTCTCTAACTCTAACCTACGTGTTGACTCAGCAAACTCACGTGTTGACTCTATTAACTTATGCGTTGACTCAAGTATCTTACGCGCCTTATCTAGAGAGGAGGAATTATTGGCTCACCATGGTATGAGCCATAATCTTCAAAAGGTTGGCGTTCCCAACCACTATTCACACTCTGGTCATAAAAAGAGTGATGTCCATAATGTTCAGTTGGATATTCATATTCATTGTGATGGCTATTATAATACCAGTTTGACATCCTAACGCAAGGGAATTCTACACAAACACAAAAAGGTGACTCGACCAAAACAAACCCACCGATTTTACCAAACAAAAAAGCATGATGGCTCCACTTAGATTGTTTTCTAGACCACATCTTCTAATCCTTGAAAAGGAATTCGTTACAAAAGCAAACCCCTCGGAATCAATCCGAGTTTAAGTAAGATGAATAGAGACGAGGAAGGCTGCGTGGAGCTTTGATACTAAGGCCTCACACGCATTACAAGGCGGCGAGGCAGTCACGCATTCAACTTAAAACCATCATGAACTTCAAGTATGCTTAAGAGTAACCAATATTTTTCGAATGACTTTCTATTAAGCTCGTTACCCTATCGGTCTCGTTCTAGTCAAAATTTTGAGGCTTAAGGTTCGCGTTAAGTATCGTTTTCCTAAGGCGGGCAAGAAGAGAACGGTGATGAAATCCGAACTCTTATCTTGTATGGCCAGTCCTTGCCCTTTACTAGGAAATTAAAGCATCCAGATTCAGTTCCTCGACATATAATCACACGAAATCATCCAGAAACCCACTGACAAGGGATTCGCGGGTGTTTAAATTCTTACCTCCCGTTCCAGACGGGGATGAACACGTTGAAGTCGACTCGGGCCACGACTCCTATGTCATGTACGAACCCGAGGGTAGAGACGATATCGTAATCGTCGTCCTTCCCTGTGCAGTTTATATTTAAATAACCCTTCCTTAGGGTTTTAAAAAAAATGTCCAAAAGTCCAAAAATAAAGTCCAAAATTAAGAAGTCCAAAAAAATAAAAATAAAAATTACAAAAATAATTACCTAATTACAGTTTCTAAAAAAAAATTAATCACACTATATACAAAATTTTCTTCACACTCAGTTCGGATCTCTCTTTTCTTTCCTATTTTGGCTTTGCTTTTCTTTTTAGCACTTTCTCTTTTCTTTCGCTCCACTCCAAATACGAAAGCAAACGAAATACCAAAACGCGTAAAAAGAACAAAAATAATAATAAAAAAATAAAACCTAAAAACAAATCTATTCACAAGTCCGCGTCGGCGGCGCCAAAAATTGATGGTTATTTTCAATGATGTTGTAGTAATAGGAAGGGTTGTCGTTCACTCGGACTTGATGGGATTGATTTTAAGTTTTAATAAAAGAAAATAAAAGAAAAATATATACAAATATTGTCACAGGATGAAGAGATGACCGGGACTCAGGATTCCACCATACTTCAATTTTATGCAGTTCAAAAAATCAATTCTAAACGATAATAGCTCATAAGATAAAGTTTCATTGACTCTAATTCATTGCCTAATGTAGATTTCGAAAGTAATGGATGTAAATCTAAAGCATGGGACATCAAAACATTTATGCTAAGCATGACCCATCAATTGAAATCACAACCATTCAATGATAATCATAATTCAATTAAATAACAATGCAAATAGTCATAAAAGAATTAATAGAATTACCACATTCATGAAATTTAGCTTTCCTCGATCGGCCAGGTGATGGAGTCTAGCTCATCATGTTGGAAACAAGCTCAAAATATGATTTTATTGCTCAAAGGTGCTTACAAATGATGAAATGGAGAAAATGATGTAAATCGGGTGTTTACAACGTTTATAAGTGTTGCAAACATCATTACAAAAACGATAAAGATGAAGTCTTGTCATGTTGTTTTAAATGCTCAGTATAAACTACGACCCACGTATGTGAGTCTTTACCATGTAGCGAAAACTTGGTCTTTGGGTCATCTGTTCTTCGTGTTCTTGAGGTGTAGCAGCAGCAGCAATGGTGTTCTCTGGAACTCGATTTTCTTGACTCTGTGGCGTTCCAAACTCTCCCAAATCTCTCCATCCCCTCAATGATACCCCAACATCCTATTTATACCGATAATCACCAAGAAATCTCGCTCATTAACACGCAATAATCCTCCATTACTCGGGTTTAAAGAGAATATTTTTGGGGATATTTTCTTCCCTGATTCGACCCTTCACGCATTCCCGGGTGTTTGACACACTCCCCAGTTGAGTAAAACTCTGTTAAGACACACTCTATCCTCTAATACGCACAGGAAATCCCATGAATATCTCGAGCCAACTCGTGAATATCTCCCGTCCTCTGATTCCTTCCAACCGAGTATCTAGCCAATTTAAGTCGAGCCAAAGACCCAAACCAAACCTGTTTAGTCAAGAGGAACAAACCCAAATCATTCCAGCCCTTTAGTCTCATTACATCAAGCCCAAATTCGCAATAAAGTTACGGGAAAAGAGAACTTTATTTTCCCATAATTTTTATTTTTGAAAAGAAGAAGATGACCTCCCCCTAACAGATATGGGGGTGTGAATAGAGGATGCCTTGACTGAGGTGCCCCTTAGTAATTGAGGTGCCCCTTAGCCAAAATGAGAGTCCGCATAGCACATGTCCTCCGGGGGTGCTCCGCATAATTTTTCGAGCCGATTTTTCCAAAAATGTTTATTTCTCAAAAATACCTACAAACACACAAAACACTATAATAAGGACAAAAACGAGTACTAACAATACGAAACATTGAGGACAAATTAAACACATAAATGCGTCTATCACTCACGTATTTAAATATGTTTGATTTGCTGATTACATTAAGAAACAGAGATATAACTCTTTGATATATTTTTCTTAAGATTGAGTCATTTGTCTAGTTGATTCTCTTGAAAGTATATTGGAGTTAGTCCATACAGATTGTTAAACGAAATATTGGGTGTGGTTATTAGACCCAGCTTTTCAATAGGTATCGGAGAAGCGAGGCAAACACGTATAAGACCTCATAAGTCTGTGTTTGTAGCAATCGACTCTATGGACAAAGTGTTATCTCTATAAACGTGCCCTCCAGTCTTGATCATTTGGAATTACTTATGGTGGCAAATTGCTATGCGTGCATTTCTTCAAGCACGTGATTTGTTTTTAATCCTCGAACGATTCTGGTAGAGGTGTCTATATTGCAAAGGATATTGGTAGATATGAACCTAACGAGATTCTCATTTTGCCAAAGAAAAAATGCAGCCCGGTTTTAAATGCTATCTTACATGCCATTACCCCAAATCTTGACATCATGTGACTACGTGCACTCGGTCTAAAGATCGTGGGATACCTTAGAACGTATTGAAGGAATACCTGCGAAAAAGTAAGCTAGGCTACAAAACCTAAATTCTAATTGGGAAAACCTTCGTATGGTGATGAAGATTCATTTGATGTGTCCGAAATTGTTAATGCATCTTTGCATTGCGTAAGACTATTCCTGAAAAGGACATTGTGATGAAAATTCTTAGATCGTTGTCAGCCAAATACGATTCTAAGAAACATCCCATATTTGAAGGAAATAACCTTGATACTCCATCCAGAAATTCTCTGGTAGGAAAGTCAAAGATTTTGATCTTGAACTTAGTAAAAGAAAAACTTTGAATGAGTTGCAATTCCGTTGCTACTTATGATGTAAGTTCTCTGTGTCAAAAATTGATTGGTCTGAAGGATGAGAATTGCTTTAATTCTACTCTTTCACTGTGTGTATAACAGTTAAAGAAAACTCTTAGGAGAAGAAAAAGAAGGTCTCATAAAAAATCTTCCTCAATCAATGAAATTGATAAGAAAGTTCACAAAAACTATGATAATGGAACTTTTTCCATGTGCTACAAATATGATCATCACATTACTGGTGTCCCTGATAAGGAAAAGAGTGAGATAACCAAAGCATGGATGGCAACTCTTGACTACTGTCCGGAGGAAGAAGTCTGTGAAAGTTCTCTCACTTATTTTGCTAATAATCACCCTTGTTCTTCCGACAGCTCTGATTATTCCATGATAAACAATCAAACTTCTCCAGAAAAAAATTTTGATATCTTGACCGAACATCTCTACTTGATTAGAGAAAATTTCGAATGGAAAAGGAAGTCGGACTAAAGGATTGAAAAAACGGAATGTCAGCGAAAACATTAAGACAAGAAAATGCGACTTGTCGCATTTGTGATGTTAAAAAGAAAGATCGATACTCTTCGATATGTTCTAGCAAACCAAATCGACATATTACCTCCGCTGTGATTTTGTGGTGTTCTAATCTATCTCATGATGAGAAAGACATGGTTAACTCCACAACATATCGTGAGTATACCTTGAATAAAAATCGGGATTACCCATGTTAGAGCAATGCTGGTCGAACTCGCAAGCGTTGCTATCTCAAGCTTGTTTGTCAAGTTTAGTTGCCAAAACTATAAGTCTTGATTTCTAGTCTACTTATAGCTAAGTCTCGGACTAGGATAGTAAGTGTAGTTGAGATCTAGACTCCGGCGTTTATCATGCAAAAACGAAGAACTACTCAAGAGAGGCTCGGTGGAACTTCATTGACAAAAGATATGTGGAGACTTGAACTTATCTATCACTCAAAAGTCTATCTATTCTATCTCCCCTATCTTGAGACAAAAGTCGTATTGCTATATAGACTTCGATTATACACATTTGCTATTTCGGAAGTCGAGTTTATCTCGCTTATCTATTTCTCTAAATATGTGTTGGTAAGCTTTCGCATTGGCCAAGTAA